>PVIJ01005929.1:0-97873 GCA_004024925.1 Scalopus aquaticus | reverse complement strand
GAGGTGGGGGAGGTGGGGCTCCTCCGGACCCTTCACTCTGCAGGAGAATCACACCTCTGCACCCCGCGCTCTTGCTCCTAATTAAAGTGCAGAAGCGCTGAGCTGCCAAACGGCGCCAGGCCGGTGCTCAGCCTGCGGGGTTGCTGCACTGGTGAGTCTGACCGGACAGGGCAGGCGCAGCTCCGATGCGCTCTGGGCCGCAGGCAGGCGGAGGCGGGGCCAGGAGCCCCTGAAATGTGGCATCTTCTGCAGGTTTCATGACCCGCTCTCCAAGGGGAAGGAGGAAACATCTGGGTGGGCCTGAGAATTCCACATCAGATCGCACCACCCTGGGAACTGGGAAAGGGCTGTGGCTGGAGGGCGTGTCAGCTGCTCCCTGGGGTCAGACTTTGTGACCTCTTGAGGGTTCTCTATATTCTGAAGGGAAAGAGAGCTATGACAAAATAAATGAGCTTATCATTAAAAAAAAAATAGGCTATGGAGGCAGTGGCTCCCAGCGCCGCGTGTGCTTCGGGATAGGCTGACCCTCTCCAAGTGTATGTTATCAATAAAAAATAAACTCCGCGTTACCCACTTTGTTATGCTCTAGAGCAAGCCGTCTTGAAGTGTCTGACTTAGCGAACTTAGAGGAAGCAGGTTCCTTTTCAGCGTTAGTCTCTGACATCGGAAAGATCGCGGGCACCAAGCCGAGGGAGGCGTGAGGGCAGACGGGGCCCACGGGCGCGATTATGCCCCAGGCCCCAGTTCCGCCTGCCCCTGCAGCAGCTCTGGGGCAGGGCCCCACCTGGCCCCACCAGTGGTTGGGTCAGGTAACCCCGTGTGACCAGCCAGGCCGCGGCATTTCCCTGGTCCCAGGGACTGAGTCCTGGGTGGTGCCATCAGCTCAAAGCCCAGAACGGTTTCCTTAAAATTGCTATCTAACTGACACATCGCGCTGTTTCCAGATGTGCAACTAATGATTCAGATTTTGTATATTGTGCAAAATGATCACCCCATAAGTCTAATTAGCAGCTGTCACCACACACGGTAACAACTTTGTGAGGAGATTTACTGTCTTGGGAACGTTTCTTTTTTAAAAGATTTATTTATTTATTTATGCACACGAGAACCCGGGGGCAGGCTAGAGGTGCGGGGTAGTGAGAGGGTTCATTAGAGACCGAGTGGGAAGCAGAATAGGCAGATCCCCTGAAACACACTGCTGAGGGGGCAGCGGGGAGGCAGGAGGGGCTGCTGCGCCCTGTGGGAAGCTCCCTGACCAGGGATCGCTCCTGCTGCAGCGGCTGCGACAGCTTCAGATGCTGCGACTTAACCCCTGCACCCCCAGGGAGGAGGCCCTGTCTTGGGAACTTTTCAACGTTCGAGGCAGCAGTACTCACTATGGTCACCCCTTGCACCTACACCCGCGTGTCCCGGGACTTACTTTCTTGTAACTGGAAGTTTCTAGCTGTTGACCCTCCCCTGTGACCCACCAATCTGTTCTCTGTTTTTGTGAGTTTGTTTTCTTTTTCTTTTTTTTAAGATTTATTTATTTATGCACACAAGCTGGGGTACAGGACAGAGGCATGGGGCGGCGAGAAGGTTCACCAGAGACAGAGTGGGGAGCAGAACAGGCAGATAGACCGAAGTACACGGCTGAGGGGAGCAGCAAGCGAGGTCTGCGGTGCCCTGTGGGAATCTCCCTGGCCGGGGGTCGAACTTGCGTCGCCGCTGCTGACAGCTCCACAGCACAGTGCTTAACCGCTGTGCCACCGGGGAGGCCCGAGTTTGTTTTCTTTAAGCCCCACATCTAAGTGAGCTCACAGGTGTCTGTCCTCTCATTGCCTTGCTTCACTTAGTAGGTGCTCTCAGGGCCATACAGGTTGTTGTGAATGGCAAGATTTCGTTCTTTTTGCTGGCTGAATACTATTCCAGTGTGTGTCTGTACCACATGTCTTCATTCATCCGCCGATGGGCACTTAAGCTGTTTCTATATCTTGGCTATTGTAAAGGATGAGGCGATAAGCACAGGAGAACAGATATCTTTTCAAGATAGTGTTTTTGTTTTCTTTGGATAAATACCTGTGAGTGGAATAGCTGGCAGTTCTATTTTAATTTCTGGAGGCACCTCCGTACTGTTTCCATAACGGCACTATTGGCATTTGCTGGAAGGTTATAAGAAACCAAGTCCTTCCCTGATGGTTATGAAGGAAACAGGAACACACCCTGTTGTTGCTGGCAGCCTTCTCGAGAATCACAAAGGAAAGTCAGGAGGGACAGAACAGACGCATGGAGAGGAGCAGAGTTGAGAGAATTGGAGGGAAATCCCCTGAAGCTTGATCAAACCATGCCTGAAGCTGTTGCCCTTTGCAGATTTGTGGACAATTAAATCACCTTTTATTATTTAGGTCAATTTTTTTCCCCTTATTTTCAATAGAAAGCTTCTCAGTGGAAGAAGCAGCTTATATTCTGTTTTCCTGGAAGAAGCACATCTACCGTACATCCACCCATCTGGCTTTTGTGCCAAAAACACCCAGGAATCCCTCTCTGGGTTGATCCAGAACACGCTGAAGCTCTGAACTAGGGTCGGAGGGCAGCGGGCAGGTCACTGCCTCCTGGCGCTGGGCTCCGGGGCAGGCAGCGGCCTGGGGACTGCACATTTCTGTCTGGACGGCTTCACAGCCTCGGCCTGTCCCGGAAGGCTGCCTGCCCCAACCCGCGGGGCGGGGCGTGTCCTGTGGCCTGCGTGGGGTGAGATGCTCCAAGTCTCACCACAGACCAGGGGCGGCGCCGGGAGAGGGGGCACGGGGGGTGGGCGTCCGGTCCTGCAGGCACTCGCTGCGCTTCCAGCGAGGCCTCGGAGGACCCCGCCCTGACCCCCGCAGCTCGGGAACCCCGCTCCCGGGGTGACGATGCGTGAAATAATCGGGAGACAACAGCACGGAGAGGCGGAGCTGTCTCCGGGGTCCCACGCGGGCGCTCCGCCCCAACCCCCAGCCGCGGAGCCGCAGTGAGGGCGCAGCAAGCAGACCCTGCCTGCGGGAAGAGCGCCCCGAGACCCGGCTGCTGGGGCTCGCGCCCGTGGTGGAGGCGGCGCAGTCCCGCCACTCCCCGCTGACCTGGGGCTGGCCCAGAACTTTCCGCCCCCGACCTTGGCAGTCTCCTGGCCCTCGGTGCTGGAGCGGCCTGCACCCCAGCCGAGCCCTGTGCAGACTTGCGGCCGCCGCCCCTTCCTCCGCCTTTGCCTGCTTCGGGGTACGCTCTGGCCCGGCTCAGCCCCCTCCTGGCCCCTCTCGGAGCCGTGGCCCCAGCGCTCCCGCCCGGCCCGGCACCCCGTCTTCTGAACCCCCACCGGCGCGTCCCCCTGCCCACACGGGGCCACCTCCTCTGCCCAGCTCCTGGTGTGGCTGAGGCACAGGTGGGGGTCGGGGCCCCGCACCCCACACCCCTGTCCTCGGCTCCCCCTTTCGTCCCCCAGTCCATGCCCGCGCATTCCTGTCCCCTCCGCCCTTCTGGGGGGCGGCTCCTTCCCCACGCCCGCTGGGACCCCTTAGCAGCCAGCGCTCCTTCCGCGCCTCGGTGTCCCCGTGATGGGGCATCGGGTCCCAGCAGCAGGAGCCAAACGGTGACCGGGGCGGGGTGTGGACGCTCGCCGCGCGGAGCACCTCCTTTCCAGCCTCAGGACTATTTTATGGGGAGCTGGTCCCGCAGTTGTGTTGGGGGAGTGAGAGAGGGTCGGGGCGCACGGGCACGCCTGCTGGGTGCCGCCCACTGCTGCTCCCGTCCCCCAGCGGTGGACAGGGCTGTCCGCTGGAGACCAGCTGCCCTCCGAGGCGCGGTCACTTACTCCCCGACCTGTGGCGGGACAAAGGTTTCATTTTTATAGCGTTTTCTTATTCTCTTCTCTCTCTTACTCTTTCTAAGTTTTCTGTTTCAATTAATTATTTTTAGGGATAAATGTCCATCTAATTGCTCTTTTTAAATCCAATAACACATAATTATGTGCAATTAAGTCATTAAAATATATTCTACCTATTGTTATGTCAGTCTTCTCCCTTCTAGTCTTGCTTTCTTTTTTCTTTTGACTTGCCACTATATTGTTCATTTTATTCCTTCAGTAAGTCAGCTTCCTTTATCTTTATTATTTTCTTACTCTCATTTTCCTTAGGATTTCTTTTGTGTTCAATTTCTAGAAGTTGAAGCCAAATGCTTAAATTCTTTAAAAAAAAAAACCACTTCATTCTGTAAATTTAACTCTGTGAGCCACATTTCCTGTGTTTTCTTAGGTAATATTTCCATGATCACTTTTTCTAAATCATCTCTTAGATTATTAATCATCTAGCCAGACGCTATATAATGCCTTTTGATTTGTGAATGCCTTTTTTTAAAAGATTTATTTATTTATACATACAAGCTGGGGTACAGGCCAGAGGTGTGGGGCAGCGAGAGGGTTCACCAGAGACAGAGCGGGGAGCAGAACAGGCAGATCAGAAACACACTGCTGAGGGGGCAGCGGGCGAGGCGGGAGGGGTCTGCTGTGCCATGTGGGACTCTCCCCGGCCGGGTGTTGAACTCACACCGCGCTGCCGACAGCTCCGCAGCGCAGCACCCAACCGCTGCGCCACCAGGGAGGCCCTGTGAATGCCTTTTTTGTCTTTAGCTTTATGGTTTTGCACTTTATGACACCGTGATCAGAGATTATGGCCAGAGTAATTTCTATTTCTTTGAGTTGGTCTTATATGAAAAGAATTGTGTTTTGTACTAATAAAATAAATTCAACTGTTTCTGCCTTAAAGTTACATTGCTCATATTCTCTCATTTTGGGGGGGGGGGGCTGCAGATTCTGTTTAATCTGTGACGACCCAGTAACGGTGAAGTAAGGCTTCCCGCTGCTCCTTGCGGGTTGGGAGCAGGCTCAGGCCCTCGGAAGCTGCTGTGTGTTTGGGGGTTTCTGCTGCGTGATGGCCCCAGATCAAAGGGCTGAGCTTCGGCAGGGAAAGCCCCATCCATCAGTCCTCCATGCCCTGCCCCGCCGCCCTACGCCCTGTCCCTGGCGCCCGTGACTAGTCTGCCTTCTTGCCACGAGTCCCCGAGGGTGCGAGTCTGCCCAGAGGCAGAGATGTTGGAGTCTCTTTTCGAGTGGCCGGAGAGGCCTTGTCCTCCAGAATGGCCGGTCCTTCCGCTGCTCTGTGGAAGGTTTCTGGAGGTTTCTCTGGGTGTTTTCTCGGTGCTTCTTTTCTATTTTTATACCGATAAGTGAAATAGATTCTATTGACTTGACTTTTGGGAAACTGATTGCCGTAATTTACTTAAAACATTTTATAATTTTCTACTCTCTACTTAATCAAAGCTGGCATCTCTTGACTCCTAGTCCTGGGGAAAGGAAATACGGTATTTCTTCCTTCCACAATTTAATCCAGCAATCGGAATACCGGTCATTTGTGGCCGTGTCAAAACACTCTTGAATTCAGGGCCGCAGAGCGGATGTGCTCCTCCCCGCCGGGGCGCGGCCTCCCGGTCCGGCTCAGGGCCTCTGGCCAGCTGTGGTCCAGGTGTTGGGAGGACTGGTCAGCTCTGGGCTTGTCTGGGGGAGAGCCCCCCGCCCCGCTCAGCCAGCGGGCAGCGGGCAGGCCCAGAGCATCCCTTCCTGCTCCCCACGAGGCTGCAGGCAGGTGGCAGGACCTGGCTCGCTGCCAGGGGCTGCTTCTTGCCTCGTGGAGCCAGGGGCAGCGGCGAGGCCGGGCCTGCTCAGCACGGGGGGGGGAGGGGTGGCAGGGGACCCAGGACATGGGGGACGCAGGCACAGAACCTTCCTGTGGCCTCATCTCAGAAGTGAGGCCCTCGACTTGTGTCTCCGTGGGAGGGGCTGAAGGCGAAGGCCCTGGGAGGGCCCCCCAAGTCGCCTCAACAGCAATCTTTTCAATCACAACTCCTTGAAGCCCAGCTCTTGCCAGAGTTCCGGCCACCGTGACTTGTGCACCCTCAGAGCCGCCTGAGCTCCCTGGGCTGAGGGGTTTAGGGCTGCGCACACGTGCCGGGCGGCGGAAGGCCGTCGGGAGGCCAGACAGGTGAGCCCTTGGCTCTGAACACGGGCAGTTTCCCGAGGGACAGTGGAGGGCGCCTGACCGGGACCCTCAGCAGGCCACGCTGTCCCCGACGAGGCTCACTTCCCCCGAAGTTCCAGCATCACCGGGATGTGTCAACACCCTTTCATTTCATGAATCTCATGTGGGCCGAGGGAAGCCCCCTCGATTTCCAATGTCAGGCCCCCAGGCCGGGAACGCCGGTAATCGACTTAGGAGCTGGACCTCGTCGTCGGGGATGTTTTATTCATGGGCGGCCCCGAGACGGGCGTCTTGGTCTTCACGTCTGGCTTCATCTTCTGTGCCGTTTAAAATATTTTCTTTCGGCTCTTTCTCCAAATCCTTCTTGACAACGGCACCTATTGAGTGAACAGTTTTTACTGCCTTTAATAAAGACTCAATTTCAGCGAATCTGGGCACGATTTTGTGGCGTTCCGCTCCTACGCTGGCCTCGGCCTCGGCGCAGACCCAGCTCCCCTGCTGCACGACACGAGGCAGCTTGGTCTCCGGCTACCCCACTGAGGAGGGAGTTTCCCCTGGGGCCCGTGTGCCGGGCAGAGCCGTCTGTCGGTGCCGTGCTCCTCTCCCATTGAGTCTGTTCTGTGCTCGTCTGGAGATTCGAGGGACGGGATTGCTTAAAAAACCACATCCCGTGACTCACTTGAGTGTGCAGAGTGCTCCCTGGGCCTGCAGCCAGCGCCAGTGCCAGCTGCCAGTGACTCCCGAGGAAGCCCTGGCCTGAGGCGCAGGCGGACTGGGGAGGCGCAGGGCAGCGCGCCCCGACTCTGCTGGCCCGGGACGGAGACAAGCCGAGCCCTGCGGGCGGGTCGCTCAACCCGCCTCTGCGCGGCGGCTCCACGGAGAGGCTCTTGAGCAGACCGGCTTCATTTTTATTACTGTCGCGAGCCGCTTCTTGGCTTCGGCACGTGTTTCAAGGCTCCCCCTATCTTGTGCATCTTCAGGTAACTTCTGGCCCAAAGTTACAGTCGACGGTTGTTCTGCCCACACATCCCCCCCCACGTTTTGGGTTTCTGTTTTTGTCTGCTCCCCATGCCCCTCCCTTTGGATTCAGTTTTCCTCTTCCTGAAGTGAACCCTTGGGTAGTCTTTTCAGTCTGGATTGGGGGTGGCAGGACCTCGTTTGTGAGTGGTGGCAGCTGCTGAGAACTGCCCTGGCGTGAGCCTCACAGGCCGCCGGTGTTCTCTGTGGGGGCCTCTGGCTTCTGACCCATTGCTGAGGGAGCCCCGGTTCGTCTAAGCACCATTCCGTGACAGGCGAGCTGTCAGGCCTGTCCCACGGCGCTCGCTGCCCTTCCTGGCTGTCCTTGGTCTTCCGCAGTTTCGCCACGACGGGCCTAGCAGTGATTCAGTCTCACTCCCGCAGCGCCCGGCGTGGCCCTCAGCACGAGTTGTGTCGTGGTTCTCAGCCGGCGAGTCTCACTTGCGCTCCCTCATTTTCTCTGCCCTGTTATTCCAGACTCTGAAGGGCCTGCTGGGACGGCTCAGCCCGTCGTGGGTTCCCAAACTGCCTTTGTGTTTCTGGGCTCGATTCTGGCCCAATTCCTGGTACCGCTGCTCACTGCCGCCCTCCCCCCCCCAGATGAAGGAACATTGTTTACATCGATGAATAAACCTTTCAGCTCTGAGGTTTAGCCCAAGTTCTCTTTCATAGGCCCTGCTCTTCCTTCGTTTCTGCTCCCGTGTCTCAAGTTTGTTACTCACAGACAGTTCCAGGACCGACCGGTGACCCTGGAAAAGCCTCCAGGCCACTCTCACCCAGCACGGCTGCTGCTGGCTCTTCTGGGCGAACCCACCTGCTTGCCGATTCAGACCGAATGCGACGGGGACCAGCTCCAGGGCGCCGGGTAAGGAGAGTAAAAGGCCCTGCTCACCGAAGAAGCGGAGGCGGACGCGCGCGAGCTGAGGGCGGCAGAGCCCGGAGGCGCCCGCCTCCCCGCCCCTCGCGGCCGTGGGCCCCCGTCCGCGGCGCCTGGATCGCCTCCCGTCTGTCACGGCGCGGCCCGGCCCACCGCGGCCCTGGCCGTCACGCACTGGTCTCTGGTACGTGACGGTGCGGAGCCGTTTCCTTCCCCAGCACGAGGCCCAGGCCCGTGCGCGCTGCGGCGAGTACACGAGCAGCAGCGACGAGCCAGCGCCAAGGGGAGCCGTGGGCTGCGCGGGCGGCCCGCGAGACGAGGGGCGGGACTAGAGGCCGTGGGCACTCACGTGCCCTCCTCCCTCAGTCTCCACGCGCAGCCGCTGCCCTTGGCCCTGTGCGCGCGCACGCATGCACAGGCGCGCTCCCGGAGAGCGGGCCACTGCCCTAAAGGACGGCCTCCCGCCGGGGCTCACCCGCAGGGCCTGGGCGCACATTCCGGGGTCACTGTCCACCCGGGGCTCCTTCCCCCGCCTGCCCGTGCACCTGCTGAGCGACCCTCCGCCTGCTCCAGAAGTGGCCCCCCTGCGCCCCGCGAGCGTGCACGTCTCCCGGCAGGTCTGCCCACCCCTGCGTGGTCCCGATTCCTGCCCTCCTCAGGGACAGCCCTTTCTGGCCTGGGTGGCCGGTCAGCGTGCGCCCTCCTGTGCTGCAGGGACACCCCGGCTGGAGTCACACAGGGGTGAGTCCGGGGGTCGGCGCCCAGGGCAGGGTTCCTGCGGTTAAGCCTCTGGCCAGCATCTGGGGGCAGGGAGGAGCTGGCTGCAGCTTCAGGGCCACAGGGGCCACCACCAGGCCACCCCACCCCGCTCCTCAGCGGGCGCCCAGACCCCTCCAGGTGCCTCGAGGGTATCCGCCCCCCCTTGTCCCTGAGGCCAGAGGTCGCCCTCGGGCTGGGCGCAGGGGCCAGGAGCTGCCCACCGGCCCGCCTTGGGCCACAGCAGGCTGAGCCCAGGAAGTCTTCCTCGGGCTGCAGCGCCCAGCAGAGGCAGGCCAGCAGCGGGGGCGCAGCCCACCTGGCGGCCATCAGTCTCCGGAGTAAACAGAGCTGACAGGGGCCCCCGCAGCCTGGTACAGGCTGGGCCCGGGGCTGGGGGCCGCGGCCGGGCCGAGGCTCTGGGATCCGTCACGGAGGACAGAGCGGAAGGGCCTCCCCGTGACCCGCACACCGGGGCACTCAGTGTCAGCCTGAGCCGGGGCCAGGCGCGGGCAGCCCAGCCCAAGGAGACCACGCCCTGCAGGCCCCTCCACCCTCTGGGCGCTCGAGGGCCTGGGAGGGTCTGTGGGGCTGTTGGGGAGCCCCGCCCCTGCTTCCCGGATGCGCCCGCTGGGCAGAGCAGGCCTGGCCCGGGGGGCTGCACGCCGGGAGGCGCCAGGAGGCGGCGGGAGCCAGGACGGTGGCTGCGGAGTTGCTCGCTGCGGAGCCGAAATAACCCAAGAAACCGGCGAAAGGCGAGGGAAAGCGCGCCCGCTCGCTGGCCTGGCCGGGGCGGGCGGGCAGCGGCAGCCGGCACCAGGTCCTTGGGGCGGAGACGAGGAGTGAGACGTCGCCTGAGCGCCCCAGCCGGGTCGCAGGGAGCAGCGAGAACGTGGGCGCCGAGGCCGCGGCCCCGCCCAGCGCGGAGGGCAGCTGTGAGCGGAGCTCAGTGAGGAGGCCAGCGGGCGCAGGGCGGTCGGGGCCGCCGCGCTCCCCGTGGGGCTGAAGCGGGAGGCTGCCCCGCCGCCCTCTGCTCTGTGACCGTGGGCAAGCCGCCCGCCAGGTCTTGTTTAACACAAAGAGCAGGAGCCTGGTGCCCGGCGGCCCCGGCGCTGACCGCGGCTCCTGGAGGCTTTGACGCCGCGGATGAAAGTCTCTGCGGAGCGGGCCGGTCATCGCGCGTGACCGACATTCCCAGGGAAGCGCAGCCCCGCCCCGCGGGGAGACCAAGCAGCAGAAGCCTGGGCTCGGGCGGAGACGCGTCGCTGCAGGTGTGGCGCGGAGCAGGCGGGTTATTCCCGTGAATAATGAAGGCCACGGGTGGCGAGCTGCGTGTGAGCTGGTGGATTTTCATTGTGGCTCCCCCGTGGATGTCAGGAGATGTACTCTCGGGGGGCCCTCGGCCCACGGCTCGGCAGGCCGCCCCACAGCAGGTCGTGGCACCACTGGAGGTGCCTCAGTGCAGCTGCGAGAAAGAAGGCCTATGAGCGGCGCTTCTCACCGAAGAGGCTCGTTAATGGTAATCAGGGGCTGCCCTCGCTGGCCCCCAAGTTTTTTTTTTTAAGATTTATTTATTTATGCATACAAGCTGGGGTGCAGGCCAGAGGTGTGGGGTGAGGGGATTCCCCAGAGACAGAGTGGGGAGCAGAACAGGCAGATCTGCTGAAACCCAGTGCTGAGGGGAGCAGTGGGGAGACAGGAGAGGTCTGCTGCGCCCTGTGGGAAGCTCCCTGGCGGGGGATCGAACTCGCACTGCAGTGGCCCTGGATAGCTTCATGGTGCTGCGCTTAACCCGTTGCACCCCCAGGGAGGCCCTGGCCCCCAAGTTTTAATTAATCTTGCATAGCCCTTCCAGCTTGAAAATATCGGGGAATCAAAGTCCCAGCAACACTGCAGGCCCGGGGTGCACGTGGAGAGGGAGTGGCCGGGGGTGGCCACGGGAGGGCACTGGCTGGGCGCGAGGAGGGCAAGACCAGCGCACAGGGCCAGTGGACAGCAAAGGCGTGGCTACGACGGGCCACGGACGCAGCGCCAGCAGCGGAGAGGGCCGGCCGTTCTTCGTGGCCCAGACGAGCCTTTCCTGTGGCGTCCACCAAATGCTGCTGCGCTGTGGTGAGCTGACGCAGGCCCCCGGCATCCCGAGTGCCGCGTGGCTGCGCAGGGCAAGGGGTCCCGCCGGGCTCGGCCCCTCCGGGTCTCTGGAGAGGGGGCACTGGCACAGGCGTGCGGGGCTGCTGCCCTGGCGCTGTCTTTGCAGCTGGGAGCCTCACCTGTGCCCCAGGTACAGGTCACCTGCAGGGCCCAGGTGCTGAAAGCCCGAGACACCAGGACCCGGCTCCTGAGCAGGGGCAGCGGCGGCCAGCCTGCCTGAGGTCTCCGGGCAGGCACGGCCCCCCAAGGCCAGCTCCCGCCCAGCCCTGCCTGTGCCCCTTCGGCCCTGGCCTCCAAGTCGCAGAGCCGTCTTGTGTCCACCACCTCGGATCGCCGACGGGGAGGCGGCCGCACGCCGCAGCACAGGGTGACCGGCTGACGGCAGCGGGAGGGTCAGCAGCAGCTGCGGCCTCGTCTCCTGGGGGCGGCTCCGGCCCCGGGCCAGGCAGCGTTTCTGCCGTGGGGGCGGTGACGCCTGCCTGCGCGCGGGTGGGCAGCCCAGACCGAGCTGGGGAGACTCGCCTCACCCTCACGCCGGGTCCACGCTGGCACATCGTGGCTGTCACCGCCGCTGAGGGCCAGCAGGGGAAGCCCCGACCCGTGGCTGCGGAGGGCCTGTCTCTCCAAGGCCACCAGAGACCCTCTGGGGCGCTGGCTCTGGAGCCCTGCACAGACTCAGAGGCCAAGGCCGGGCAAGGTGCCTGCTGGCCGGGGACCTGGGGTCAGCGCCCCCACCCTGGGCATCTGCCCTCAAGGCCAGCGCTTGGCAGTTTTCGCTGCGTGTTGGGATCACCTGGGAGCTGCCCCACCCCAGGGGCGGCGTCAGAGTCTGGGGGGTAGATCTGGGTATTTTCCAGTTCCCCAAAGTCCCCCGGGGCCATGCCAACAGGAGAACTGGCGTTGAGGGCCAGCGGGCCAGGCCCCGCTGCCCACAGAGGCAGGACGTGCGAACACACCGGTGTAAGGCAGCTCAAAGCGTGGCTCCCCGCACGCACGGCGCCTTGCCTGTGACCGGCCTCTGCGCGAGCGCATGGACCAGCGTGAGCTGGCTGTGGCCGGGCCAGCGCTGGGCACGCCTGCTGCCGACAGGGCCTGGAGGCCGGGAGGGGCCCCAGAGGACCGGCCAGGACACCTGTGGAGCTGCAGCCACAAGCCCCCGAGGTCCCCACGTCTCTCCCCACGAGCACGTCCCAGCGCTGCTGCTGTCTCCGTCCGCCTGCCATCTGCCAAGCAGTTCACCCGGGCACGGGAAGGGCGGCGGGCGCGCGGGGAGGGTCTCCCACCCGCACAGACGTGCGGGGCGGGTGGGTGTCTGCGCCGGGTTCTTCCGAGCCCTCACGTCGGAGCCTGCGCCTCCCGGGTGGGGGTCTCGGGCAGGTGCGCTGGCCGTCTAGTCTGGGCAAGGTCCCGGGCCAGCCGTGACTAAGCTGGGTGTGGCCGGACAAGGCTGGACGCGTCTCCTCCCGTTATTACCGAGATCCGCCTGCCGGTCTCTCGCCGGGGCTTTGGGTGGGGCGCGGGGACAGGCTCTGCCCAGGACTGGCCCCCGCCGCGTCCCCCTCCCCTGCGCCCCGAGGCGGACGCCTGCCGGGCTGGATTTCCTCAGACACGCCCGCTGCCCCGCTGCTTCGCCGTCTCTTCACTTTGCTCACGACCTTTACGGAGGTAAAGCTGCTGCGCTGCGCCTGCTTGGGGGGCGTCCAACCCGCGACAGCGCGCCCCGCAGCCCTCCACCCCGCATGTCGCTTCACAACCTCACAGCTTCAACAGACACGTCCGGGCGACCACGGACAGCGAAATAACCCGGACCCAGCCAGCCCCTTCCGCCCGACCGCGCAGTGCGTGGCCCCTTGCGGGACCCCGGGAGGGCGGCGCCCACCTGCCCTGGCACAGCGGCTGCAGAGGGGCGCGGCCGGTGCCAGGGGTAGCGGGACCCTGCTCCGTGGCCGTCGCGCCAGGCCCAGACCGGGCAAGTCCCTGCCCGTGGGAGCTCCCGGACAGCGGGGTGACCTCAGAGCCGCCGCTGCCCCCCAGGGGGGCTGTTCCCAGCAGGGGAGCGGAGGAGGAAGTGACTAAGCGGCGTGAGGCGCTCTGCGCCGGGCAGCCGGGCGGGGCCTCCGGGGCGCTCCCTTCCGGCAGCTGCGGCTCAGGTGTGAGCCCCGACGCCGGGGTCGGTCCTGTCCCCAGCCCCTCCGCCCACGGGGCAGCGGGGGCAGCTCAGGCCTCGGCATCCGCCTCGCCCCCTCCCTCCACCTTCCTTGCCCCTCACCTACCTGGGGTAGCAGGAGCCCCAGCAAGAGGGAAGGCGGGGCGCCCACCACCAGTCTCCCAGGCGCATCGCCACGCGGCGGAGCGGTCCCCAGGCCGCAGGGCGCGGTCTGCGTGTTTCGCGTCTCCTGAGGCTTCCGTCTCCTGTCCCTCCGCGCCGTCTCCTGAGGAGGAGTGCCCCCAATTTTACATCACCTCCCCCTGAAAATTGAAAAGTCACTGCCTCCTTACTAGAAAAGCGCCAGGTAGCGCCCGCAGAAACAGCAGGCAGCTGCAGAGACCGCTGGTCCTGCCGCCCTCACCCGAGACCCTGCAACCTGGGCTCTTGGGCCTTCCCGTCATGGCCACGTCCTCACAGCAGAGGCTGGGCCCTACTGCCTATGCCGCTTGTGGCCTGTATTTTCCACTAAAGAATATATCGTGGTCATTTCCCCACGCATCAAACACCGATACGCAGCGCCACTTTTCATGACCGCATAGTATTCCACTTGGCAGCCAGCCCGTCCTTGCCACCACCTGTTGTTTATCACACACGTTCTTTCTGGTTTTGAAATCTTAACAGAGTTGCTGATAAATCACCCGGAGGATGGTTATTGGGGCGCGCGCTCTCTGCAGTGTCAGTGTGGGTTTGAGTGGGCAGCCCCAGAGCCTCGCGAATGTGAGAGGCTCAGACGGCACCCGCGCCCAAGAGCCTGGACTCTCATCTACAAAAGGGTGTTATTATCAAAATAATCATTTTATTCTTTGCCAATTTATACAGCAGAAGTGTACGTGCGTTGCGCTTACACCTGCAATAGCTCATTAGACGGGCGGGCCCGTGTGTCCCTCGCCTCACAGAAGCTGGTCCCCCCGGCGCCCCTGCGCTGAGTCTCCTCCGCCTTGAGGCCCCGCCTCGAGGCCCGGCCCCGCCTCCGCCGAGCTGCTCTGCACTCTGCTGTTGGCCTCCGCGCCTTCACACGGGGCTTCCAACCCACGGGGTCAAGTCTGCGCTCGCCGCCCTTCATTTCCATCGTGAGCTGCCCCACCAGCACAGAGACGCACCGTGTTTCCGTCTCGCACCGTGTTTAGTTCTCGGCCTGGAACTAGCCGCCCCCCCCCAAGGCCCAGGAGGGCCAGAGCCCCCTCAGGCCCCTGCGGTCTGGCAGAGCCTGCTCACCCGCAGGCCGCCTGCTCGCAGAACACGCGCGTCGTGGCCGGCAGCGCCTTGGGGGCAGGCGGATGCGGAGCTCGGCCCCGAGAGGCAGCGGGCGCCCTCCTCGCTCGGCCAGCGCGCGCCTTCTCGCTCCTGCTCCGGGGCTTTCCCACAGCCCAGCTTGCCCAGGTGCCCCGCTGAGGGCAGGAGTGCGACCCCGAGGCTCGGCCCCCCGGCTGGTCCCCCCAGGCTCGCCCCCGGGAGCCGGCGTGGTCTGGGGTCCTGAAAGCCCCCGCCAAGTGCCCAGGGCCCCGGCTCCCGTGCTGATGGAGGCCACCCCTGCCTTAGGATGGGGCCAGCGGGACTGAGTCCAGGCCCCGCCGCCGGACGCCCCGCCAGCCTGCCCCACCCTAAATGGCGGACGGTCTCGTGGCAGCGGGGCGGAGCCCCGGGCCTGCTCTGGACGCCTCCATCACTGCCCTTCCCGGGGCGAGCACCCACCGGCCCGGTAGCCAGAGACCCTCCCGCGGCTGCCTTCAAATTTAAAAATAAGAGTGGCAAAGAGTCGAACTCTCTAGAAAAGGCGTGTCCCGCCGCGGAGGCAGCCAGGCTGAGCCGGCGCTTCACGGGCGCCCACGCCCCGGGCGGGCAGGGCCGAGTGCCGGCGGAGCCCGCCGTCTGGGACACCCCGGCCGCGCCCCGAGGGAGCGCTCCGCGGCTGAGCCCGGCATTTCCTGGGCACGCGTGGGGCCTGCAGCGACCGGCCGCGGGTCTGACTAAGCGTTTTCTCTGCGGAGGAGCAAGATGCAACCAGGCCTCGCTCTTGGCGGGGAACCTAGGAGGGGCGGGGCAGGAGGCCGGCCAGGGCCGCGGCCAGGCCAGGCTGCCCCCACGGAGCGGCGCGAGTCCGGGATTCTCTCCACGGCCAAGGAGTATGTTCTCAGTCGCGACACGGCGGGTGTAGAAGGACCCCGAGGGTCTCGTCCGGGTACAGGGTCTCTTTGTCTGAACCTCGACCCGGGGGTCTCGGGCGCCTGCAGGGCCGGGGTGCCCCGGATAGGTCTGGGGTGGCCCCCACGTGCAGCCGGTCAGAGGGGAGACGCCATTCAGGGCCCAGGGAGGTGTGGGCCCTCCCCCCGCTGAGCTGCGCCCCAAGGAGGAAGACGAGCGTTTCGGTGCTGCCCTCGTGCCGCAGGCGGAGGGCTGGGAGTCGCTCCATCTCCGCCGCCGAAGCCCCAGGACCTCCGCGCGGCCCGGCGCTCCTGCCGCCTCTCCACCCAGCGCTGCCCCCACGTGCCGCCCGGCCGGCCCGTCGGGGCTGACCGTCCTCGCCGTCGTCCCGTGCTGGCAGACGTGGCCACGTCCTCGGGAGGCAGTGGGAGCCCCGGATGGAAAGGCCTGTGGCCCAGCGGCCAGCGGCGGTCCGGGCACTTCCTGTCACCGCAGACTCGCGGCTCGCCGCCGCCGCCCGCTCGGGGGTGAGGCAGCGCCGGCCAGCTGTGAGGCCGCCAGCTCCCGGCGGTGAGGACACCTGCACGGCCGGGCCGTGTGTCACCACCAGCAGGCTGGGGCTGGCACCGGACGGAGCTCGTGACCTGCGCACCCCCAGCCCGTCCGGGAGCCCACACCGCCCTCTGCTGGTCTGGGGTCTGGGTGGCCCTGGCCCCCGGCCCACGCTCCAGCGCCACTGACCCGTGCAGAGCGCCGGGGCCTTGTGGGGTGCGGCCGGGCCTGGTCGCGGCTCTGTCTTGGGCTGTCCTGCGGCCAGGCTGCCCGTGGGCACCTGCAGTCCGGGTGCCCGCCCCGTGGAGAGCGCCCGGGGTGGAATCTGCCGAAGGCCCTGAGGCCACAGAAACAGGCTTCAGGCCCCGCGGCGCCGATGAGGGGGAAGATGTGTGTCTGCTTGTACAGACGCAGACAGACACACAGACTCATGGGCGGGGGCAGCAGACACCTGGGGCTGAGGGGAGCAGGCAACCACAGCGATGCCTTCAGGGGGCGCAGACGGGGGATGGACAGAGCCCCCAGCGGAGCCCCAGGCCCTCCCGGCGGCCTCTGCGGGCTCAGAGCCCTGGGCCTTCCCAGCGGCTCTCCCAGCCTATGAGTAGCTCCTGGGGACTCCGCCCCTCCTCTGCAGAACTCCCAGCCGCTGCGCTGCGGATCGGGTGCCCACGGAGACGGCCGGGGTGGGCGGGGATGGGGCTTGCAGACTGTCATTCTTGGCGGGGTGCCTGCTCTCCCGCTGCCAGCACTCACTCAGCAGGCTGCCGCCTCCTCGCGAAGCGCCCCTGCGCACAGCGCTGCCTTCCGCGGCTCCGAAGCTGGCCTCGCGCCGGCCATGGCCCCAGGCGCCTTCCGGGGTGCCCGCCCCGGGCCACCCTTTCAGGACCCGGCTCCACAGGGTTCCTAAAGACAGCTGGCACTCGGGCTGTGGGGCGCAGCCGCCACCGCCCACGCAGGGCTTCCCTGGCCAGGGCAGGGGTCAGGCTGGCACCAGCTGTGGCTTTAACTGAGACCTCCTGAGGCGCTGGACTGCGGTCTGCCTGCGCGTGGGGTTCACGGCACTTAGATAAAGGAGCTGCTCTTCCCCGGGGGACCCCACTCCACAGAACCCCGGGGAGCAGCCGCCCCATGGGCTCTGTGCCCCAACCGCCGGCCCGGTGGCCGTCTGGGACCGCACAGCTGCGGAGGGGCACCTGGAAGGCGCGGGGCGGGTCTGCAAAGTGGGCGGGGCCTCAGCCTTCCCGACACCGCCTGCGCCAGCGAGGCCTCCCCAGAAGCCGCGAGTTTGAGTCCTTGCAGGCACCGTTCCTCAGCCAGTTAGCCCCGGCCTCCCCTGGCTTCTCGGCTGTGCACACGCACACCGCACACACACCTGTGCACACGCACGCCTGCACACATACCTGTGCACATGCACACCAGTGCACACACCTGTGCACACGCACACAGCCGGTGCACGCACATGTCTGTACACACCTGTGCACACGCACACGGCCCGTGCACGCACACACCTGTGCACACGCACACGGCCCGTGCATGCACACACCTGCACACACCTGTGGACACGCACGCCTGCACACACCTGCACACACCTGTGGACACACACGCCTGCACACACCTGCACACACCTGTGCACACACACGCCTGCACACATACCTGTGCACATGCACACCAGTGCACACACCTGTGCACACGCACACAGCCGGTGCACGCACATGCCTGCACACACCTGTGCACACGCACACGGCCCGTGCACGCACACGCCTGTGGACACACACCTGCACACACCTGTGGACACGCACGCCTGCACACACCTGCACACACCTGTGGACACACACGCCTGCACATACCTGCACACACACCTGTGGACACGTACGCCTGCACACACCTGCACACACACCTGTGCACACACACACCTGCACACGCCTGCACACACACCTGTGCACACACATGCCTGCGCACACCTGCACACACACACAACTCGCTTACACACTCAAAATCACGTACTCACCCACACTCATGTGCACACCACATGCCTGAGTACGCACTGCACACTCAAAGGTACACACTTGCTTTCTCATACAGTCACATGCACAGCGCACAGTTATACCCTCACAGACTCCAACGCACACTCCCACGTGCGATTGTTTCTGTGCCTCTGGAGACTCCCGATGAGACAGCCGGTCTCCTCACCTGCGCCGCCCCCTCCCCTGCACACACCTCAGGCCTTGTTTGCCTGGCACGTGTCCCTGAGTATCTGGGTGTCCTCGGGGCAGGCTGGGCCCCACTTTGGGGAAACTTCTCCTCCTGCAGCTCAGCTCTGCCCCGAATGAGCCCAGCCTCCGCGGGCCCTGCGGGGGCGTCAGCACCTCCTTGTCCCAGGAGGACGCCGAAGCCTGAGCCCCGAAGCCCATAGGCGCCCAGTGCCAGTCATCAAGGCAGGGAAGCTCCTCGAACAGCGAGGCCTGCGCTTCCTGAGCTCAAGGGCTGACACTGGGCCTCGCAACCTGCGCCGAGGGCCGCCCCTGCCCGTGGGCGGGGTCACTGCGAGGACAAGGGGGCTGGCCTCCTCGCACGCGGATTTCGCGGGTGCGCCCTGGCGCGTCTTCCCGGCGGCGGAGCGGTGGGAGAGCGCTTGTCCTCGGGGACCAGGAGCGAGGGCGACTGCGGAGGGGTCGGGGCGCACACCCGTGGGCACTCCCTCCCTGAGGGCCGGCCCGGACACGGCTCGGCCGGGCAGTCTGTCCAGCGCTGAGGGGGCTGCGGCGTGAGTCGGCAGCACTGGCTGAGCGGAGGAGGCGAAGCAATTTGTTTAAAAGCCCTTCCCATTTCTAGAAATCCTGAGATGCTGCTTTCTTAAAAACAGGAAGAGCCTCCCCACCGCTGGAAAAAAAATCAAACAGAAAAACCAGGGAAAGGCGCACCACGCCTGCTAGACCCCCCGAGAACGGCAGCGCGGCCCGCTGGGCCCCGAGTGCGGCCCCGGCGGGAGCGGACGGAGCGGCCGGCGGAGGCGGACGTGCCGGGCCGCACAATGCGCGAGTGTTCCCGGCGGCCTCGGAGGCGGCCAGGTGACTAACGCCTGACTTTGCCCGGGGCCCGGGAGGGCTGGAGCGCCGCCTGAGCAGGCGCACACACGCCTGGCAGGGGCAGAGAGGGAAGGGGTCCAAACCCCCATCTTGGACCCCGGCGCCCTCAGCTCGCCCGCCTACCACAGTCTCAGGCGAGGAGCCAAACAGACAAGCTCTTCCCTCCCCTCCCTTCCTCGGGAGCCGCTAATGAACGGCGGGGGCCAAGCACGGAGGGCGGGGGCGGAGGAGCGCTGGGCAGCCCCATCCTTGGCCCGGAGCACGCGGCGGTCACCCAAGCAGAGGCCGCAGCCGCCCGCGGCCGGGCCCGAGGACAGGGCCTCCGCACGCCCACCGGCCCCCCACTGGCCCGGCCACTAGCTGAAGGCCGGTGGGCGGGACCCTGAGGCCGAGGGTAACTGCGAGCGTGGGCGCCGCTCACTCCGCGCGGTAATTGCGCCCAGGGCGCATGCCAAGGGCCTTAATTCCATCTTACCTCACCGTCCGAGGGCCCCTCGTTGCCCTGAGTAAGGACGGCGGTCGGCTCCAAGGAGAAAATGACAGGCCGGAGCCCAACACAGTCATCTGGATGAAAGCGGCGGTGGCCGGCTTGTGGTCAGACTTCGACAAGACGGGGCATGGCCGCGGGGGAGCCAGGGCGCCGCCTCCCCTGGGGTGTGGGGGTGCCCCAGTGCAGCCCCCGCCTGGCCCGGCGCCCCCAGCACCCCTTAGCCCAGCCGCTGTGCCCAGGCTCGGCCCTTTCCCTGACGGCCAACGAGGGTTCGGCTGAGAGAGGGCCGGCGCCCCACGAGGGCGACGCTCCGGGGCTGGCTGGAGGAGGCGGTGGGCGTCCGGCACAGGGTCTCAGTGCGGTCCGTGCACTGCAGGCGCGTCGGGGCGGAGACAGCCAAGGCCCCACCCCGGGGCCCCCGAACCTCCTGTTATGCGACCCCCGCTCTGCTGAGCCAGAGGGAGGCGCCTCCGCCAGGAGACCACGCCGGCCCCCCGGGGCTGCCAGTGCAGGCCACTGCCCGCCACGCCGCCTCCCCGGCCCTTAGCCCGGCCGGCGGAGAAGCGCGGCTGTGCTGTGCTGACCCGGGCGCTGGGTGCTGACGAGGCCGCCCCCGCGGGGGACGCAGCGCGCGTGGGCGGCAGGCCCCGGGCCCTCCGGCAGCTCCGCGGCGTGACAAGGTCCGTGGGACCGACAGCCCGTCCAGGCGGCCGGTGGCGCAGGGCCCCCGCGGAGGCAGGCGACGCTGGGGCCCGAGGCGAGGGAGAAGCCGCCGGCCCGGGGCGGCCCAGACACGAGCTTGTTCCCCGAGTCCTCACGCGTGTGTCATGACCGGGCGGGGCTGCTGCCCGCGTCTCGGCCCCGCAAAGCAGGGCGCTTAAACACAGGCCCTGGAGACAAGGAAAAGCGACTTTGCTTTCACATTCCTCACACTGCGCCCAAATCCTGGGCCGACAAGGGTCCTGGGAAGCTCTTGCTCTAGAATAAGAGGGTGAGGCCAGCCCTGCTCACCTGACTTACCTTCATTTACTTGATCCCCTTAGCGCAGAGCCCCATGCTGGAAGCACAGCTGGACGGCGTTTAGACCAGCCCTCTGCACTCAAAAACTGAGTGCAGCTGCTATTCTAAAGCGTTTTTCTGCCCCAGCAAACACGAGGAGAATAGCGCAACAGCTGTGATCACTAGTGCTCAGACCCGGGGATGGGGTCTGGGCCAAGCCCTCTTAGGGCGTTGCTCCTTCTAGACATCGGCTCTGTCCGCAGAGGTGTTCCCGATTCGCCACGTGGCAGAGAGAGATTTAATGTTACTCAGGCAATCAGTGGAAATCACATGAAAAGTTACAAAGCCACGGTGAACCTGGTGACTGAGGAAGTTGGTACGCCACTGTTTTATTCCCAGGTATAGTGAAACTTAAATGCGAGGTCTGGAGAACAGAATCTCTGAGCTCTTCAGATTTTTATACCACGCAACTCTGGGGCTTCTACCTTTCCTAAAATCTAACTATGTTCAGTGGTGCTATGATGTCCACATTTGCCAGACATCGTATCCTGTGAGAGCTGGAGACCCTGTATCCAGCCAGGGTCAAGGAGATATTTATATATTTGAGATTTCATCTTAAAACAGGAAAAAAAAAAAACCCTGCTGAAATCTTCAAGCAATTGTACCACTTTTACCACTATCACTTGCAACTCAGCATTACTATTTTATAGCGCTGGCTAGAAAGTTTTCCCGAGAAGTTTCACATCTGTTGGGACTGTAGTGATTCATCTTCTTTCATTTCCGATATTGGTTATTTGTTCCTTTTCTCTTATCTTCTTGATTATTATCTCCAAGGTTTCACTGATTTTATTATTCTTTGTATGTATTGAACACTTAGCTCTGCTGATCCTTCAACTGTTCACTGGCTCTTTACTAATTTCTGCTCTTTATTCTTTTCCTCCTTTCATCTTTATTTGAGTTTAATTTAGTTCCTTTTCTAACATCCCAAGAAAAACACTTAATAATTGATCTGTTTCTCTAATATAAGCCACTTAAAGTCATAAATTTCCTTCTAAAGTAGCATTAGCTATAGCCCGCACATTGTGGTATCACATAATCATTATAAATTAATTTAAAATATTTTATAATTTCCGTTATGATTTTCTTCTTGGACCCAGGTGTTTAGAGGTATATGGCTTAATTTTCAGGCATTGGGGAATTTTTAATATTGTACTTGTGCTACTGAGGTAGACATAATTTTACTGTGATTTTAGACTACAGCCTGTATAATTTTAAGACTTTTTATATGTTGAGAGTTCATTTTTGACCCAGTAGAATATGGTCAATTTTGGTTAATGTTCCCATGTATGCTTAAAAAAAGGAGTGCATTCTGTACTTACGAGGTAAGGTGCACGCTTACCTGTGTGGGGTCAGATGACTGTGTTCAGATCACTCCGCACCATCACGTACTGTATCAGCAAGTGCTCCGTCACTGTTGCTAGAAGCGTCTTCATAGTCTTGGGGGGGGGGTCACCTGGGCTTCCTGCTCGTCTGTCTTTGATTTTGCCATATCCTTAGGGCCTGGGAAGGCTCCAGATGTTTTTTTTAGTAAAAAAATGTACCAAGCCCCTCCTCCTTGGTGGACCCTAAATGTTCAGCCCCCCACCCCTTGCCCTGGAGGCTGGACCGAGCTCTGGCCCTGCCCAGCTATCTGGGGGCTCCTGCCCCTCAGTGCTGTGCAGTCTACAGACACAGGTCCCAAGGGGAAAAGGGCTGTCCCCAGGGCCCCGGCGGGGTCAGGGCCAGGGTCATCGGGCCATGCTTCCTGCTGGGTGGCGTGGGCGCCTGCCGGAATTGCTCTTGCGCGACTTCAGACAGGCTCCGTTCGTTTGGTCTTTAGACAGCTTTTCTGGCTGATTTTTACCTGGAGGTAAGTTAGCAAGTGAGTCGGCTTGACTGGAAGTAGAAATCTTTTTTCAGAGAATTTTTGATCTCCTTAAAAAAATGAGGATTTGAATTCAAAAACTTAAGAGAATGCTGACCCCGTGGAAAGATGTGCTTTCTTCACCTCATTCAGCCGAGAGCCCAGCCCCAGGCCTGGCCCCTGCTCCCCAGCCCCCCAGCCCCCAGCGAAGGGCCGAGAGTGCGTTCAAAAAGCAGCTATTTACGACGATCCCATTCTTCCAGCATCCGCTGTCTTTAGTCTCTTTTGGGGTTTACACCCTTAGACACGTCCTTTGTGCTTAAGTTCTCCCTGTGGTTTCACGCTCTCCCCAGCGGCTGCATCAGCACAGCCCGTCAGCCTCCGGGGCCTCATCCCACCCGCCACGACTGCCCGAGTGCCTGCTGCACCCTGCCTCGCCTGTGCAGATGCCAGGTAGCTGCTTGACCAGGGTTATTTTTTAAATTACCTTATTTTTAAAACCGACTCTATCATAAGTACTTTTTTAGTGGCTTTCTTTTTGTTTTATTTCCCATGGTCTGGAATAGTTCTGAAGAGAACTGGAAGAAACCAGCCCTTCTCCCCAAACAGGCCCGCTGTGAGGCCCCGCAAGGCCCACGTCTGGGTGTCCACGGGCAGGCAGCCCTGGCGCGGCCACTTCCCACAGCTCCCTTTGAACTCACATCAGACTGTTTACACTACAGAAAGTGTGCAGACGTGTTATTGTACAAACAGCCGTAAAGTGAGAAATACAGCGCGGAAGCCCCCTGCCCGCCGAGGCCTGAGGGCATAGAGGGGACCCCGTCGCCACAGGGGCTGTGCTGAGACCCCTCTGAACAGCTCGGCTCTGCGGGCGCCTGCTGGGGGACACTCGTGGACTGCTGTCCTCCCCCGCCCAGGCCTGACTCGACCCGCCCTCTCTGTCGCGGGAGCAGCTTTCCCACCCGAGGCGCCGCCGCCTGGGACTACCCACACCGGGGCCAGCTCCGCGCCCCACACCTGCACCCGGGGTCTGCAGAAGGGCACGCCCGGGGCACAGCGCGCGGCTCAGCGTCGGTCAGGAGGGCCGAGGGCCCCGCTTGGCTGACACGGACGCACTAGGCTTATGGACGAGTCCGACCCCGCGCCGGGCTGGGCGCCGCGCCTGCCGCCCCCGCACCCCTCCGGGTCGAGCTTGCTCTGTGCTTTGCCCGTTTTCCTAGGCAGCTCTCGGCTTGAGGAGCTTCCCGGGGTGCTGGGGGCTGCACCCCCGCTCCAGGGGAGCGTCCACATGCGCCCCCTTGGCGCCGAGCGGCCGCCGCCTGCGCAGGCCCCTTGCGCACCGGAAGGGCGTGTGTTAAGACGGTGCCAGCGCGCTCGCGCGTTGTTTCAGGAAACCTGAAGGCGAGGGGTCATGTGCCAGGGTGTAGCCCTGACTCTCCTGCCTGCCGGCAGCTGCACACAGGAGGTCACTCCGCCTGCTGCTCTCGGCAGAGAGGCCGTGTGGACGCTGGGTGTGCGCGGCCGGGCAGGGAGGGCCCGGCCTGAGACCCCGCCATCGCATGGCTGGCGCTTCGACCACGCGCCGAGGGGCCGGAGGCGGAGCTGGCACAGCTCAGGCCCCACGCCGCTTTGCTCCTCTCCCCGGCCCGCAGTCCCGCTCCCCACTTCAGAACCCCCGACCCGTTCCATTTCCCCTTCCCGTCTTCCTGCACCCACAGTGCAGAGCAGCGACGCCCCAGTTCTGGCCGCCCAGACAGGCACCCCGGGGCCCCAAGCTGGGCCTTCCCTGAGCCCGGGAGGGGCCGGGCGGAGGCCTGGCAGCCCCCCCAGCCTTGCCTTGGGGGCCTCCTCCCGCGGCCTCCCCCTGCCGGGCCTGTCTGAGCGACGCAGCCGCGGAGGCCTCCGGGCTCCGCAGAACATCTGGCCACATCCCGAAATTAATTGACAGTGTGACCCTGTCTGCTGCCAGGTGGGCTAATTAGCTTCGTAGCGACTGAGGAGAGGAAGCGGCGCCCGGCCTCCGTCAGCGCCCAGCCCGCGCGCGCTTCATTAGTCTCCTGGCACCGCCATGCCAAACAGCCTGGGAAGGCGCTGGAGGGATCCGGCTATTTCAGGCCTCCGGAGACACCCCGGCCCGGCCCTGCCCCCAGATGGCTCATTAGGCTGCTGAGCAGCGGGCGGGCCTGGGTGGCCCCCCACCTGGCCAGGGCACGTGGCCGCCCTGGCAGAGGCCTCCAGCTCACCGCCCCGGAATGAGCTCGGGAACCCGGCTGTCCCCAGCTGCGGCCTCCCGCCCGCCCCTCCGCGCCCCCCAGCCCCGGGTCCAGAGCAGACGCCCCCGCCCGCGCTCCTGCCGCCACCCCCTGGCCGGGTGGGGCCGCCCAGCTTCCAGCGCAGACCCGGCGCGCTGCAGGCGCTGGTCCCGGGGCGGGAGGAGGGAGCACGGGCGGGGCGGAGGGGGTTCGGGCCAGCGGAGCCCGGGCCAGACCACTGAGTGGCCCCGCAGGGCTGCCGCTCGCCCCGGGGTCATGTCCGGCCACAGGGCTGGGCCACCAGCGCAGGCCCTGCCCAGGCGGGCAGGGGTCGGCCGGCGTGGCAGCCGCAGGGGCCAGCCCTCCGCGGCGAGGGCCCGTCCAGGACCTCTCCCGCTGGCTCCTGGCCCCGTGCAGACTCGCTGGGGCTCTGGGGGGGACAGCGGGCGGGGTAGCCTGGAGGGAGCCCGGGTCAGCAGCGTGGGCCTGCAGCCCGGCCTGGGGACGGCCCCAGGAGCACCGCGAAGGTGCCCCCAGGAGCACAGAGAGGCAGGAGGGGCCCTCGGGAGGGGCTGGGCCCGGGGGGGAGGGGCCCTCTGGAGGGGAGGGGCCTCTTGAGGGCGGGGCCTCAGAAGGGGCGGAGCCCCGGGAGGGGAGGGGCCCCTGGAGGGGCGGGGCCTCATGAGGGGAGTGCCTTGTGGGCGTGGTCTGGGGAGGGGCGGGGCCTCGGGAGGGGTGGGGCCTCGGGAGGGGCAGGCTCTGGCTCGGGTCCGTGGGCTCGCTGTCCTCCTCCAGAGGATCCCTGTTTGTCTGCACAGTGAGCGCTGGTGCTGGACAGGCCCGGGCACCCGGGGCGGGCAGGCCTGGCCCCACCACCGCCCCCGAGCCCTGGCCTACGGGGACGCAGCCTCAAATCTGGCGTCCAAGCCCCCGAGATGGGTCTATCCTGAGACCTGGACGAGCTGGGCGTGGACGGAGGCGCAGGGCGGCCTCCCCGGGTTTCCAGGCCGCAGAACAAGGTCAGAGGCCGCAGGACCACCCGGCCGCCCCAGCCCAGCCTCTGCCTGTGCTGACCTGAGGGTCCGCTGACTGCGGGGAGGGGGGCCGGGCGGGCGCCCTCCACAGCTATCCCCAGCGGGACGGCGGGCTCACGGGGTGACCTGAGCTGCCAAGTGTTGGGGACCCCACTGCCCGGGAGGTTGGGCAAAAGAGGAGCGCCCCGATAATTGTTCTTCCCACTTCAAGGAGCAGAAAGGGGCGTCCTCCGGTCACCCCCGGGGAGGCAGCGTCCCACGTGCCCGGGCCGGCGCCTCGCGAGCAGGGCGGAGGGAAACGGGGGACACGCGGCCGCGGCGCCAGCCTCGGTCCTGGCCCTCGCCGCTCGCGCAGCCGGGAGCCCGGCTGGGGACGGCTGGCGCCGCAGAGACCGCCCCGCCCGCTCGCCCCATCTCGGGGCAGCCGCCGGCACAGCGCCCTGCTTGCTGCCGAAACCCCAAGAAGCCCCGCTGGAAGAAAGACAGCAGGGAGCAGCGGTCTCGGGGTGACTGGCGCGCGGGTGCCCTGCTTGTCCCCCCAACTCAGCGGTCCCAGGAGGAGCTCACAGCCCCGACACTTAGCAGGAGCCTCCTGAAAACCCGAACTCTGCTCTCTCTGGATGAGCAAACTGGGGGTCTCGTCTCCCGCACCCGCTCCCTGCTGGGGCCGCGGAGGCGCAGGGGGCACCTCCCGTCTGGACCCCGCGGCCCCTGAGCCGGCCCGCGCTGCTGGCCCCGCAGCCTGTTTATCCTGCAAGGCGAGGGCCGGCTATGAGCGCTGGGCCTGGACCGGGCGTGGGCAGGGGCGGCCGGGCTCGCTGCGGGACGCAGGCAGCTCACACCGGCGGCGGGGCGGCCTCCGCGGGCAGCGGCTCCCGGCGCTGATCTTCCCCAGACGCTAAATCATAATCTTCGTGCTTTTCGTATTTCACATTCTGGCCGCAGTTTCAACATCCCGGCACCCGGACAGCGCGAGATAAGCCCGCCCGCCCTGCACAGGCTGGTACCCCCTTGCCCCCCTGCCCGCACCCGCGGCGCCTGCGCGAGCCCTTCCCGGCAGTGGTGGGCACGGAGGGCGTCGCCTCCCCTCCCTTCGCCCCTCCTGCCCCTCCCCCCGCCTCGCGGAAGGCCCGCCCACGCCGCCGGCCCTCCTGTCTGAGAGCGGGGAGGTGGACTCCGTGCTCAGCGGGGAAATAGCCCCGCCCGTCGCGCTGTGCTCTTCGCGATCGCTGTGCTGAGGGGGCGCGCGCCCGGAGCGGCGGTATCCGAGCCGGCGGAGAAGGAGGCAGGAGGAGGATGTGGGCAGCGGGCAGCAGGGGAGCAGCAGCTGGTCCTCCCGCCGGCCCTCCGCCCAGACCCCCCAGCCTGAAATCCACCCCGCCTCTCCCACCCCCTCCTGCTCTCCCAAACCCCACCTGGAACCCCTGCAGCTGCGGGACCGGGCCCCCTCTGACCGCCGGCCTCAGCAGCGCCCGCGCTGGAAGCCTCGCCCCCGCCACGCCCTTCTCCCCCACCGAGACGGGCCCTCGGAGGGATGAGGACACCCGATGTCAGATGCCCCAGACGCTCCGGCTGGCCCCAGACCGCGCGGGGTGCGATGGGCGGACCCCCTCGCCAGAGTCCCCGCCACCGCGGCTGGGCCACACGGGCGGCCCCTGCCGGCAGACGAGCCCCGGGAGGCGGCCAGGGCCCAGGCTGCACTCGGGCCCATTCGGACTTTGGGGCAAGCACAGGGGGTCCCTCTTCAACTCCTGCCCAGCAGCACTGGCAGCACCTGAGGACCTGTCGGAAACGCAAATCCTCGGCCCTCACCCCACGTGCACGAAGTCAAAACCCGGGGAGGCCCGGACAAGCTGCTCAAACAAGCCCGCAGGTGCGGCTGACCTCTGACCCGGGTTCCAAACAAGCCCGCAGGTGCGGCTGACCTCTGACCCGGGTTCCGAACAAGCCCGCAGGTGCGGCTTCCGGACTCGATGACCCCCCAGCACTTCCCGCCTCCCTCCACCCCCGCACGGCCACCTGGCAACGCCCACGGGCCCTCAAACCGGCTCTGGGCCGTCCAGTGAGCGTCCAGCTGACGGCTCCCTGAGTCCCCATGTCAGCGCGGCTGCCCCCCTGCTGACCGTGCACCTGGAAGTCTGGCTCGCCGCTCCCTGCGTCGCGCGAGGGACGGCACAGAGGCCTTGGCCATCTCTGGGCGGGGCGCCCCTCGGCACCCCACACCCACACCCGAAGAACAGTCAGCTGCTGCGATGATCCTCTAACTTCAACGCCGAATTTTAGATTGAGTGTAACCAAAAGTAATAAAATGTTTTATTTCTAGGATTTAGGCGCATTAAAGACTCGGCTCACTCTGACAGTATTGGCGAAAGCTCCTGGGTCGGACGTGGGCCCAGCCCCTGCAGGCGGGCAGCGCATGAGGGCCCAGCGCTGCCCAAGCGGCCCAGCCCCGCCCTCCCGGCCCGGGGCCCTCGGCTCCCGAGCCCTCTCTGGAGCCGCGCAGAACCCTCCGGGCCCACCTGCTGCTCTCACTGGCCACCGGCCGGCCGCACGTTGCCCCGCCCCAGTCGCCAGCCGCGTCCCCGATCTGCTGCTCTCTCCAGGAAGCAACATTCGGCTCCAGCCACGGAGGAGGCGGGGCCTGGCAGGTCCGGGCCACAGAGGACTGTGGCGCGTGAGAGCTGCCCCATCTGTGGGCGCCGGCCTGGACGCCCGCCCCACCAGCCCTGCGGTCAGCGGGCACCGTCCGCGGTGCCCTGAACAGTTCCACGAATTCTTTATTTTTTAAAGAATTATTTATGCACACAAGAGCTGGGGTGCAGGCCAGAGGTGCAGGGTGAGAGGACTCCCCGGAGACAGAGTAGGGAGCAGAACAGGCAGATCCCCTGAAACACGCTGCTGTGGGGGGCAGCGGGGAGACAGGAGGGGTCACTGCGTCCTGTGGGAAGCTCCCCGGCCGGGCGTTGAACTCGCGTTGCTGCTGCCGACAGCTCCACAGCGCAGCGCTTAACCACTGCGCCACCGGGGAGGCCCCAGTTCCACGAATTCTTTTCCGGAGTGGTCACGCCTGGGTCGGTCAGGGCCGTGTGCGCGGCCGGAGGACCAGCCTGCGCCGTCCGGGCTGCCTCGGACTCACCACCCGTCTAGCACCGGGCCTGTTCCTCTTCTGCGGATCTTGCTGGAGGCAGCCGCTCTGCGGAGAACTTACCAACACCCTGTGTTTGTGGATGGAGATGAAGGAACGTGCCGGAAAGAGCCACTCTAAAGACATGCAGGCTTGGGCCTCCCTGGTGGCGCAGCGGTTAAGCGCTGCACTGTGGAGCTGTCGGCAGCGGCAACGTGAGTTCGACGCCCGGCTGGGGAGATTCCCACATGGCGCGGCAGACCTCTCCTGCCTCGCCCGATGCTCCCCTCAGCAGTGTATTTCTGATCTGCCTGTTCTGCTACCCGCTCTGTCTCTGGTGAACCCTCTCGCCGCCCCACGCCTCTGGCCCGTACCCCAGCTTGTATGT
This sequence comes from Scalopus aquaticus, assembly GCA_004024925.1. Classification (NCBI taxonomy): domain Eukaryota; kingdom Metazoa; phylum Chordata; class Mammalia; order Eulipotyphla; family Talpidae; genus Scalopus; species Scalopus aquaticus. Next base: position 68,852 of record PVIJ01005929.1, on the reverse strand, counting down.
ATAAATAAAAAATAAATCTTTAAAAAAAAAAAAAGACACGCAGTCCTGCCCTGTTCAGCCCGCGGGCGAGCCGGGAGGCGACCGTTCTCTCACAAGTCTGCAAGAGCTTGGATAATTGTTTTTCAGAAAACGGTTACAGAGATGTGCTGATAAGCCCAAGCTCTAATTACGCAGCTTCTCTCAGCTGCTTTCATTTAATTCCAGGCTTTTCTCTGCTGTCAACACCAGCAGCCGACCCCCAGGCGATGCCTGTTATCTTTGCAGCTTTACAACGTGGCTTGGTGGAGTGAGAGGCACCTTTGCATCCAAACAGCTAAGGACTTTCAGAGAAGACCTGGGCAGAGACTGCTCATTTCCCGCAGGGCCGCTTGGCTTGGCTGTCTGGAGGGGAGACCCACAAACCCCGGCACCTCACTCCCCTGCTGGGAATTCGGGGGGATTCTGGGGGCTTTTCCTCCTTCCCTTTCTGGCACAGCCCACACCCAGACAACTGCTGGGTCCTGCAACCGAGGCTTGGAACGTTCTAGAACATCCCCTTTCCTGCGCCTTCAGCCCTGCCGGCGCACACGGGGGCTCTGTAAAAACGCACCGTCAGGGCCCCTAGCAGGCCCCTGAGGGGCTGGGGGGTGGATGGGGCGCCTGCCCACCAGGCTCATCCGCACCCCCAGGCTGGAGGGCGGGGGTCAAGCATATGCTGCTTTCTGCTCTTCCGTAGCAGGAGCCCCAGGGGAAGTAACGTTCGCCATGGGCCTCTGGGCTGGTTGGCAAAGGAGATGGGACAGTGGGCGGGGCCCAGGCAAGGAGCGTGAAGACTCCGAGCTGCTGCCCGGAGAGGAGGCCTCCTCCCGGCTGTCACCGTCTGGTCTGGTCACCTGCTTCGTCCACTCGAAGCACGGGGTGGGGGGGGTCCTCCCTGGTCAGCAGATGCTCTTGCACTCACTGATGGCGGCAGCTTAGTGCTCCCGCCTCCGGTCTGCCCGGAAGGTCCCAGCCACTCTCTCGGACACCAGCGGGCTTCCGGCCGGCCCACGAGAAGCTGGACGCGCGGTGCTGGGCAGCCCTCGGGCCCTCCGGGCGCTGGTGAGGGCCGGTGCTGCTGGCCAGCTGCCTCCAGAGCCCGGTCACCGCAGCCCCAGGCTCTGCCGCCCACGAACGCCGCCCGGTGCCGACCCCACAGGCCCGAGCCCGCCCCTCCCGCCCGCTGCGTCCCCGCCCAGGATCCAAGGGCCTCAGCAGCTCCGGACACGTGCGGTTGTAAGGTGATGTCGGGAAAGGGTACGTTAGTCCGCAGGTTTCCGATGCTGCTAGAGCCACGCAGCCGGCCTGTTAGGGGCCCCACGCTTCGGGGTGGCGCTGGAGCCCCACGTGGGCGAGGCCGCTGGCTGTGGAGACAGTCACACGAGGGTCACAGAGGAGCTTGTCCCCGAACCTCCTGACCCTCCGCGGAGCCCTGCCCAGGTGCTCAGAGGACCGGTCACTGCCGCTGGCCCCGGGCCGGTGCCCTGGCCAATGCTGGAGCCCGTGGCCAGGGCAAGGGCTTGGACGTCCCCCTCCGCCCCGTCTAGGCCCCGTCACCCCTGCGCCCGCCCCCACAGTGGCACAGGCGCCCCCAGGCCTGCACTCCCGGGCACGGCCCCCCAAGACTCTCAGGGCAAAGCGTGGGGCCCCGTCGTCCTCCCAGCTGGCCCCTGGTGCTGACAGCTGAGGTCGGCGTCTGCAGCGGCCAGTGGAGCAGCGGGGCACCAGGGAGAGGACAAAGGCCTGCCCCGCGGAAAGGCGGGCCTGGCTCTGAGCCCCCCGGCTGGGCGTCCCCCGGAGCCGCACAGGCCTGCGGACAATGGCCCACTGCCCGCCTGTGTGCAAAGTGGCCAGCAGCCTCGCCCAGCAGCTGGCCAGAATGCAGACTCCCAGGCCCGCAGCGGACCTGGGAACCAGAACCTGCTCTGGCACCAGCCCCGGCCCTGCCCACGCCCAGCCGCGCCCAGGGAGAGGCCCTGGCCAGCGTGAGGGCAGCACGCCCCCTGCAGGCCGGATCCCCCGGCCGGGACCAGCCTCCCTGCAGGCCCCGCAGCCGCAGCCAGGGGCGTCCTCCACCCCTGCACACGCCGCAGGCCGGGTCCGAAAAGGACAGAGGCCTCCCTATGCCTTGGGGTTCCCCTGGGGTGACCCAGCGCCCAGTCCACCCCCACTACACCAAGCCTGGGAGTTGTGTCTGTCGTCATTCAGCGGGGAGGGGACATTTGCCCCCAGGAGGTGCGGGCACAGGGGCCTGGGCATCGCCTCTGTCCCCCTTGGTGCCTGGACGCAGAAGGGAGTCGTGTCTGAGGCGCGGACAGTGTGCAGGGGCCGTGTCCCCGGCGCCCGCGGGCTCAGCCTCGTCCAGGCGAGCGGCAGTGACCTGACCGGAGGGGCTGGTGTGTGCTCAGGGAGGGGGCCCCGAGCCACTGGCACGTCCAGCCACTGTGTGGCCAGCTCCTGCCTCCCCGAGGCTCACCGCCGCCCTGCGCAGGGGGCAGCAGGAGCTCACAGGGGCCAACACCAAGGCCCACTGAGTCCTCGCCTGACCCCCCTCACCAGAGCCCCCATCACCCACTGAGCCCCCAGCCCCAGAGTCCTCGCCTCCCCCCAGCGGCCTGGGAAGACTCGCGCCTGCCGTGACCGAGAGGCCGGGACGGCCCCCGCCCCTGCTCCCAGGGCCGCGGCCGCGCACGCAGGAAGGGCGGGCCCCCGCGGCGCCAGAGGCCACTCCCGCTCCGCCTGAGAGTCCAGGGTGTTAGGGCAACGGGAAATGCTCCCTCCGGTCACCTCTGGGGCCTGAAAGCGTCCCCGACCCTCAGCTCGGCGCCTGCCTCGTCTCCGCCTCGCGACCGGCCCGTGCAGGCCCAGCCCCTCCCGCTGCCCGGCTCCGACCACCCTGACTGGGACCGGCCATCACGGGAGGCTGGGCAGAGCGGGTCTCGGCCGGGGAGGACGCCCCAGTGACCCGCGCGGGTGAGGGGGACGGGGCGTGGCTTACAGCAGCCGGCCAGCCCGTGGGCGGGGCATCCGGTGGGCGGGACATCCGGTGGGTAGGGCAGCCTGAGGGTGGGGCAGCCTGTGGGTGGGACATCTGGTGGGCGGGGCGGCCTGAGGGCAGGGCTTCCGGTGGGGGGCATTTGGTGGGCAGGGCATCCAGTAGGCGGGGCATCCGGTGGGCGGGGCAGCCGATGGGCGGGGCAGCCCGGGGGCGGGACATACGGGGGGCGGGGCTGGACGTGGTGCCCTGAGCTGAGGCCCTCAGCCCAGCAGAGGAGGGTGCACCTGCCGGGAGCCCAGATCCAGGGTGTTCTGTGCGAGGCACCCCCAAGGGCAGCAGGGCCCACGGGCGCCCGGACTCACTGCGGAGATCAGGGCTCAGGTGGTCTCGCCGTCAAAAAGGAAGACAGGGAGCCCGGGGTCACAGGTCACGGGTCACAGGGCGATGCGGCACTGTTTAGACACCCCTCAAAGGGCAGAGTGGGGCGGCCGGGGAGCCCTGCAGGCCCGTGCTGTCAGACAGCTGCTGGCCCGGGCCGAGGGCGGGGCGCCGTCCGGGCAGGCTGGACGCGCACTGACCCCTGCCCGGGCCAAGACGGCCTCCGCCGCGGCCCAGTAGCGCCCAGTGTGGGCCGGCCAGCTGGCGCCCTGGGGCTGTCCTGCCAGTGCCCGTTCGTCTGGGGGCAGCGCGCCTGGGGGCCCGAGGGCCTGCGCTGGGTGACTCGGTGAATCCCCGGGCTGCAGCGCCCTGTGGAGGCTCCCTGGGAAGGCCGGTGGGCGCCCCGCAGTTGACACTGGGCCCTGCGCTCCGGAGAGCCCCACTCCTCCGAGACAGCCCCAGGGCACCGCTGGGCAGCGCCCGCCTCGCCTCGGCTGCCCCAAAGGGCTGTCCCAGCGAGGCGCCTCCCGCAGGCCCGCGGCCCAGGGCGAAGCGGCCTCCAAGCCCCAGCCCCGGGCGCAGGTGCGCGGCCCCGCCAGCACGTGCCCGCGCGGCCCCGCCCCCACAGCGTTGCGGGGGAGGGGTCCCCAGGCCCCAGCCAGGCGGGGTCCACGCAACAATGGGCGTGGGCGCCGCCGCTCATTTGCATACCGCCGGGCTGGGCCAATGGGCGGCCGCGGGGGCCGGGCCAGCTGCGCGCGCGCGAGGTGACAGCGGGGCCGGAGGGGCCGCCAGCAGGGACCGGCCGTCCCAGCGCCGCGCCGCGCCCCGCGCCCGGCCCCGCCCGAGCCCGGCCGGGCGCCGTCGCGATGTCGGTGGCGGGGCTGAAGAAGCAGTTCCACAAAGCTAGCCAGGTAGGCGCGGGGCGCGGGGCGCGGGGGTGGCGGCGCTGGGACCCGGAGCCCGCCTTGGCCACGAGCAGGACGCGGGCGGTAGCCAGGGTGCCGGCCCCTTCGCACCCCTGCCCGGCCGGAGGCTCGGCAAGGCGCGGGAAGCCGGGGCGCGGGGCCGGTCCCCAGGCCGCGCGCAGGCAGGAGCGCGCGGGGACAGCGCCCGCAGGGCCTCCCTCCGCCTGCCTTTCGGTGGCCGCCCCCGCGCTGCCGGCCCGGGGATGCTGTGTTCTCAGCAATCCCAAATGGACCTGGCCCCGCTGCGCCCCACTCCCGGGCGGGCTCCCCGCGGGCTCCCGGGGGTGGGCCGGGCTGGTGCCAGGCTCCTGCGCCCAAGAAACCGCGGGTTTGGTGGGAAACAGCAGCAAGCGGTGGCATAAACAAACGGTGCCCCGTGCAGCTGCCGCAGCCGGGGCCAGGCCCCGCCGGCCACCAGGGAAGCTTGGCGAGGAGGTCTCTGAGGAATTAACATAGGGCAGCTCGTGGTGGGGTGCGGGTGTGGAGCAGGCTGGAGGCGTGGGTGGGGCGGGGGCGCCCGCAGATTTGTGTTCCTGGATCGCAGAGTCCCAGCCAGGGCCCTGCGCCTTACAGAGCGCACCCCACACTGCGCCCTGGCCCCGCGCTCCCTTCCTCCCCAGACACCCCCCATTTTGCTAGAAGCAGGGAGGGTGGGTGTCATTTGGGCCCCATTTGGGCGAGTCCACCCTGCTTCTCCCACACGCACTTCTGGAAAGCAGAGGAAGGCGAGGGCGCCCCTCCCTGACCCCACGGGAAACGGGGCGGCCCGCGGGGAACAGTGGTGCCATTGAGGGTGCCGAGGAGCCTGCAGGCGGCAGCGTCACGGCTGCACGTGGCAGCCTCTGGGACCCTGGGTGTCCTGAGCGACCGGCCAGGGGCTTGGGGTTTCCAGCGTGAATGGAGATTTGAGGACATCAGACAAGCGTGGGGGGCGGGCTCAGTGGCCGCAGGGGCCGCGGGGAGCGGCTGCCTTTAGGGACGAGGTTTAGCCGCTGTGGCTAAGCAGGAAGCGCTGTAAATGCTTGAGGAACAAGTGAGACTTTGGGGAGCCCTGGCAGGAAAGAACTGGGAGCGTGCGGGAGAGAGGGGTGTTCTGGAACCCAGAGAGCACTGTGAGGGGGACGGGCTGCCCGGCGGGGGCCAGGCGGCCAGGGCTGGACGTGCTGGCCGCGCGGGCGGCCTCGGTGCCGGGGGGCTCGCTCCTGGCGTGGGGGCTGTGGCCGGCCTCGGCCCCTGGCGCCGTCTGGGAGAGGTGCCCCCACCTATGCCCAGCCCTGAGCGGCACCTGAGTGGGCGCGGGGGGTGGGGGGGTGGGCGGCACCCGGGACCTGGGGCGCCAGGCTGGGGCTCTGCCCGGGTGCCGTCGCTGCGAGCAGGAGACGCGCCGGTCCCGTCAGCCTTTTTATCTGCAAGAACTAAAATCTCTGAGACGCCACAGAGGAAGACATCGCAGGGTCTGCCCGGCTTGCAGCCGGTTTGGGGGCCAAGTGCCCACGGACACATTTCTCCCCCTCTAGGAGCCTTTCTGAGAAATCTGGCAGCAACACAGGTCTTGGGGGACGGGAGCCCGGGCTAATGTAATGAGAGGGGCGCGAGTAAAAGATGCCAGATGTGCCCCGGCCACGTTTGCGCAGCGGGCTGTAATCCCGCGCGGCCTGCCCAGCCGGGCCCCGGGTCCCGCGGACGGCTGCGGTGGCCTCGGCCCACTCCCGAGGTCGCCTGGCCGTCTGCGGCTGGGGCGCAGGAGCGGCTCTGCTCGGGGAGCCGGCAGCACCCGTGTGAGCCCCCACGCCCTTGAGTGGGGGTGGACTCCGACTCATACGGGACGCGGTCCCCAGAGGTGCACGTGCCCCGGCCTCTCTTCAGCGGCTCCCTGGGAGCGCTCAGAGGGAGGCGGAGCCCACCCCACGCACCTCTCCCGAGCCGGGAGGCGGGGCCAGGGCGCCGGGCTCCGCCTCCCCGGGACCGGCCCTCGCCCCTGCCGCGCCCGCCTGCGCGGCCTTGGCTCTGTCCTCGGCGCCGGGAGACAGCAGCGAGCAAGCGAAGGCAGCGGCGTCTCATCGACTCTCCCCGGCAGCGCGGACCGCCCCCAGGAGACCCCGAGGAGCCGCAGGCGGCCGGCACCGTCGGGCCCAGGGGCCTGGCCGCGGCCCGAGGCTGCAGGGGCCCCGTCCGCGCCGCCTGTGCTAGCTGTGCGGCCTCCTCGCCCTGGGCAGCAGCGGTTGTGCAGCCGGTGAACCCAGCGGCGGTGCCGGCAGGGTCCAGTGGGGGGCGAGTGACCCGCTGGGCAGAGGCTGCCCTGCTCTGGGGCAGCCCGTGGCTTCGGCCACCACCTCCCGCCCCCCGGCTCTTGCTCAAGCTCGCCCCCTGCACCGTCCCCCCCCTTCCTCCCACGCGTCCCTTGCCCAGACCTCCAGGGTCCCCCACACACCCCCACCCCACAAGGAGAGGCCCTTCCTCCTGGCTCTGGTCTCCACGCTGTGTCCCTGCCCCCGCTCCCCGCGGGGCGCCCTCTCTGCTGGGAACCCCGCTCTGTCCACTGGGCTTCTTGTTCTCCACTGCCTCTTTAAAACCGGCGGCCCAGGCGTCCCTGGGGCTCTTTGTCCCCTCTGTCCCTTGGCGGGTGGCCCTGCCCAGCCGGGCCCTCCTGAGGCCCATCTGCCACCCGCGTGCCCCTGCCCGCTCCCGGGCAGCCGCGCTCCAGTCAGGTCCAGCTGGGCTGCTCTCTGGCCCCCAGCCTTTCAGACTCGCTGAGGCTGCAGCGCCCTGCCCGCCGAGCAGAGCCTGGCCGGCCGCGGGCGTCACCTGTTGCCCCGCCAGCCGGTCACGTCTGCAGGACCAGGCGCTGTGCACGCCGCCGGCAGGCGGACGAGGAGATGGGCTCGGGCAGCACAGGCCGCGCCCCGGGCCCTGCCGGGCTGCAGGCTGGGCCGGGCTCCCAGTGAGGGTCCCCCCGCGGGGCTCCCCGGGCTGTGCCTGAGCGGCCCCCGAGGCCGCCGCGGGCGTCCCCAGCCCGGGCACCCCGGTCCTCTGTGGGGGCGCCTGTGGCCCCCAGCCCCTGCCTCCGGCATGAGCAGCAGCGGAGCTGGCAGGTGGGAGGGACAGACTGGGGCCAGGCGGGAGCTGGTCAGGGCCGCCAGAGGCAGAGACGCAGCGGGCAGCCGACCCCAGGGGCAGCACAGTGCCCTGGCTGGCGCCACTCAAGGAGGGGGCAGCCTGTTTGTTCAACGGAAAAAGAATTTGAGCTTGAGAGCAGGTGTGGCGGGAGGAGGCGGACGGCCTGGTGGCCGCAGGTGGCCATCTCTGGGGGCCTCCTCCGCCTCGGGGGCACTGGCCGCCCGGCGCTGCCCAGCGGCGCCGGGCCGGGCCAGCGGGCTGTTTCCCGGCCCCGCTCTGCTGGGGCGGATGCTGGCTCCCGCTCCACGCGAGCCCGCGTCCGAGATGTCGGCAAGCTGCTTCGGGCGCCCGCCGGCCTCGTCCTGCCTCGCGGTGGCCAGGAACAAGCAGCCCGGCCCGGGCGGCACCGCGGACGCTGCGTGGCCTCTGCCCGGAGGGGCTTGCGGACGCTGCAGCCCCCGCCGCGTGCTCCAGTTTCACAAACTGACTTTCAGTGAGGCCGTGGGACAGAGGACAGAGTCCAACCCAAAGTGACCGGACGTGTGTGGGCACAGCTTCTCTTCGTGCCTCAGAGGCTCGTGGGCCACGCGCTCCCTGCCGGGGCCCGCCCTGGCCTGCAGTGGCCGGAGCCGGCCGGTCAGCGCCTGGTGTGGAGGGCGGGGGCGGCCGAGGCCGGGCTGTCCTCGTGGGCAGCACAGAGTCCCCTTTGTGGGCTGCCGGCAGCCGTCACCGCGGGTGCTGGGCACGCAGGCTGTGTGTGGCCCTGCCTGGCGCGGGGTGCCCCGGCCGCCCGCCCCAGATGGCAGACGCGCCCTGCGTGCCAGCGGCCCAGCCCGTGCCTGGGAGGGGAGGCGCCTCGGCCAAGGCTGGCCCACGCGCCCCGTCTTCCGGGCACCCCTGGCTTGGCTCCCACGAGGTGCGCTGGCGCCGGCCTGCGGTCATTATGGGGACGGTCTCGTCTGCCTCGGCCGCCGCCCGCCAATGGGCCGCTGCCAGGAGTTTGTCACTTGGATTTAAAAACTTCATCTGTGTGTGGTCTCCTGTCCCCTGCGGAGCTGCAGCAGCTTATAGGGAATTTAAAGAGTCCAATGTCACTAAGGGTGAGGGCCCCCAGTCAGGGAAACAGCGTCCACGGCTCACGGAGGCCTGTGGGGCGCATCCGCATGAGACGCCCCGGAAACAGCCCTCAAGTGGCTGCTGTTGTCAGGCTTCGTGTTGAGCTCCCTGGTGGCCAGGGTGAAAAGAGCAAGGATCAGCAACCCTCCCTCTGGTTCTGCACGAAGGGCGGGAGGCGAGCCCCCTCTGCGTCTGGCCTCGCGCTTTCCCGCAGCAAACCGGCCGCGGGGGAGACACGGTGTTCCCGGGTGGGCCCCAGCATCCCCCCAGCGAAGCACCCCAGCTGGTTCCGGGGCGTGGGTGTGGCAGGGTCCAGCGAGCCCTGGACAGCCCTCCAGCCTGGGACACGCTCGGCCTGGGGTCGGTGCCCCCGATGCCCTCCCAGCCACGTCCCGGCAGTGCAGACGTCCCCCGGCGGCAGCGGGCAGCTGGCTGCAGGCATAGGGGGCCCTGGCCAGCGCATGCCCCTGGGGCCTCGTGGGGGCGAGGGCACCTGCCTCCGTGGCCGTGGTGGCTGGGGGCCACGAGCTCGGCCTGCACCCCTCTGGGGGCAGACGCCCGGCCTGGCGGCCCCACGACGCAGCCAATTGGCGGCCTGCTGCCCTGGGGCGTGCAGAGGCTGTGAACGGAGCTGGAAGCGACTGCGGCAGGCGCTGCCCTCCCGCCCTGCGGCTGGTCCAGCCCCCACCCGGGCCGCGGAGCTGCGAGGCTGCGCTCGGTGGTCTTGCGCGGCCGCCTTCCGGCCCCTCCTGCTCGCGCTCCCAGCCGCCCGGGCAGCCTGGCCTTCTGGAAGTCCCTCTGGCTGTGAGCTGTTTGCTGAAGGCGCTCGGGGCGTCTCTGCCCGCATGTGGGCCTCTGAGCCTGGGGGCCGGCCACTCCGCCCCCACCTTCCCGAACCTCCCGGCCGGCTGCTAGCCAGCTGTATGAGCCCCTTCCGGGCAGCCGGCCTGCAGGCCGCGGGCATCCTGTGGGCAGGGGCCAGGGGGGTCGGTGCCCCCACGGTCCCCACAGCCCACCTGTCGCGGGCGCGCCTCTGCGGGGGGCCCCCCCCCACAGGCCCCCCGAGGCCCCGGCCAGCCCTCCCGCGGCTCCCGGAGCCTGCCCTGTCCAGCTGGGACCCGCCCGGCGTCCGTTGGCGGCCCCGGACGCCGCGGCTCTGCGCGGGCTGTGATGACCGTCTGCACAGCGGGCGGGAGTCCTGCGGGCTGGAGCAGAGACCCGCAGCCCGCCCGGCCTGGGACGCGGCCGCGCGGCTGGCAGCGCGGTCAGCGGAGTGACCTGTGCTTGTTTCTGCAGCTGTTCAGCGAGAAGATAAGCGGCGTGGAAGGAACGAAGCTGGACGACGACTTCCTGGACATGGAGCGGGTGAGCGCGGCTGTGCCTGCCCGCGGGTGTGAGCCGCCCGATCGCGGGGTGGGGCGCAGCGGCCCTGCCCCCCTAGACCCTCCAGCGAGGCCGGGCTGGCCTCTGGCTCCCCCTAGCGGACAAACGCCAGAACGCTCCAGAGGGGCCGGCCCTGGGCGGACAGTCCTGCTGCAGGGACCGGCCCCCGCGCTTGGCCCAGCTCCTGGAGAATCGAAGTCCTTGCCTGCTTCCTGGTCAGTGTGCCGGGCCAGGCCGCCCGCGATGGCCAGTTCCTGTGTCCTCCCTGGTGCTGGGCCCTTTGGACGGCCCCCGTTTCAGTTACCCCCGGGGGGATGGGGCAGCAAAGCGTCTGCCTCTGCGCGACCCCCCCAGGGCCCCTGCGGCCGGAGGGAGCGCCAGCAGCAGGAAGGGGGTCCGGCCCAGGCTGTGCGGGGGTGGGGTTCCCTCTCCTCAGGGCCCTGGGCCTGGATGCACTGACCTCCCGCCCGCCCTGCTCACCAGGCAAGAGCACTTGGCCTCTAGAAAGGCTGAGGCTGGGGACGGGGCTTATTTAGTTTTGCTTCTCGGAAAAGCTCGCTTTCGAGCACTGAAGACGCAGCCCACCCGCCGCCCGGCTCCTGGGCCCTCAGGTCCCTGGTGGACTCAGTGCGGCTCCGTCACTCGCAGGACGATGCCGCTGAAATGTGGGGTTCATGCACGTTCCAGGGCTGCACCCTTTGGGTCACTTCCCGTCCCCCCGAGCGGGAGGAGTGGATAAAATAAAGGCAAAATCATTGCTTGGTTACCCCAGTGAAAACGAGGGGACGTGTGAGTCCTGGAAGGGCAGGGGGCCCGGCCAGCTGCCCCACCGCAGGACGGCCAGAGCCCCCAAGCGGAAAAGGAGAATCTGAGAAAGTCGTAGAAAGAGGCGGCCGCGGGGTGGACAAGGCGAGGGCCGGGCCGTGGGGCGTCCGGCAGAGTGCTGACCCGCAGCGAGCGCTGAGGCTGGAGACGCCGGCCTTCCCGTGCTGCCCGGAGGCGCGGCGCCCAGTGGCGGGCAGGGTCGGGCGCTCCCATCCGCGCGGGCGGCCTCGGGCACAGGGACGCGTTTTTCAGCTGAAAGAGGAGTGGACGGTAAATTTGAGGGTCATCCGGCCACGAGAGACAGTAAACGCTTAACGTGTTTAGCAGAAGATGAAGGGAGACGCGGGCGGCCTCAGGGCAGACGTCACGCAGGTGGACGGAGCCGTTACCGGAAAGCAGTGGGACAAAAGAGCAGAATAATAAGCAAAAACAACCATTTTCCTAAGCAGCCTCTGCGCGGTGTGAGCGGCAACGAGGGGCGCGTGGGCAGCGGCGAGGACGCCGTGCGGCTCAAGAACCTTTCAGAGACGGCTGCGGGCAGCCACACTCCCTTCGGGGCGCTCCTCGACGTCCATTCGGTGTCCCAGCGCGAAGGGGCCGGCACTGGGTGTCGGGAGCGCGGGGGCCACGAGCGGCCACGTGGGCTTCGCGGTGGACACGCTGACCCCGGCCAAGAGTGTCCGCGGGGACGGGCTTCTGTGAGTCCCGAGTGTGTCGCTGACCTACGTTTTTTTCTTTCTTAAGAAAATAGACGTCACCAACAAGGCTGTTGCGGAGATCCTGTCAAAAACCACGGAGTATCTTCAGCCGAATCCAGGTAAAGTGGGGAGACGGCCCGGCCGTGCCATGGCCGGCGGGGCTGGACACGGCCTGTCCAGGCGCCCGCCCGTCCCCGTGTGTCGCTGCCCATCGGAGGCCGAGGGGCCGTGCGGCGTCGCCCCGCTCAGGCCCCTGCCCAGCGCCCTCCTCTGCGGCCCGGGCGCCCGGCCCCTGGGCGCTGCGGGAGGGCCAGAGCCCCGGCTGGGGCGCGGGTGGCAACCTCGGGACATCCGGAGGCGGAAACGCAGGCCCCGGCGCGTGAAACAAGCGTGCCCGAGCTCGGTGTTCAGGGGGTCACCCCGCCCCGGGGGGACACCGGCCCTGCCCACGGCCGGCCCAGCCGGGCCAGAGCCTTCCCGGGCCCGCCCGCCCGCCCTGGGGACTCACGCCCGACGCTGTTTCAAGCATACAGAGCGAGGCTGGGGATGCTGAACACCGTGTCGAAGATCCGGGGCCAGGTGAAGACCACGGGCTACCCCCAGACGGAGGGCCTGCTGGGCGACTGTCTGCTGAAGTACGGGAGGGAGCTCGGCGAGGACTCCAGCTTCGGTGGGTGCCGAGCTGGCCGGCGGGTCGCGGTGCGGAGCCGCGCGTGCCCCACGCAGGGGACGCAGGGCCTGGGCAGGCAGGCCCGTTGGGGACGAGGCCAGACCGCGGCCAGCGTGGCCCGCCCCGCCTGTGCGCCCTCATGGGGCCCGCCCCGCCTGTGCGCCCTCACGCCACTCTCACGTGCATCCCGCGCCCTGAAGGGGTTCTCACGCACAGGGCGTCGGGTCTCCAGGCCCCTGTCCATGGGCCCCACTGTCCCCGTCCTTGCCGGCACGCGCAGACCCGTCCCGTGGGGCCGCCGGCCAGGGAGGCCCACGGCTCACCCATGCGCAGCCCGCCCAGGACACGGGCCCAGACGTCCGACGTCCGTGGCTGCCTCGCGGACGTGTCCGGGATAAGTTGCAGCTTTGGACGGGCCGGTCGGGGGCACTGCCGGGGGCACGGCCCCCTGGGGCGCCCGCGGGCGTTCCGTCCAGGCTCACATCGCTGCCCACTGGGGCAGGGCTGGGTCCAAGGAGGCCCCGTTTCCCACCCGGGCATCACGGAGGGGAGCTGCGGCGGGCAGAGTGCCGGCCGGGCAGGCTCGGGGACCCCCGCCTCCTTTGCCAGTCAGTTGGGAGACCCCAGACCCGGCCTCTCCCAGAGGCGGCCCCCGAGGACAGCTCCCACTCGCGAATCATGGGGCCGCCGGCAGAGCTGCGGGGCTGGCCTGGCCGCCCCCAGCAGAGCCAGAGCCCGGAGGCCTGACCCGGGCAGCGGGGCCTCCAGAGCCCCAGCCAGAAGCTGGACGAGGTTTTGGTCACTTACGGCCATCGTCAGCCGTGGGCGAGCTTCAGCTGCACCAGAGAAGCTGCCGCTGTCCACAGGAGGCTGCGTCCCCAGCGTCTAAGGGGCCTTTGGTGCCAGAGGTCAGCGGCCGCCTCCGCGCTGCCGCCTCGGGGTGGCCTCCCACAGGCTCTGGGGAGACCGGGGCGCCAGCTGGCTCACCCCGTTTCCGCGCAGGCAACGCGCTGCTGGAGGTGGGCGAGTCCATGAAGCTGATGGCGGACGTCAAGGACTCGCTGGACATCAGCGTCAAGCAGACGTTCATCGACCCCCTTCAGTTACTGCAAGACAAAGACCTAAAAGAGATTGGGGTGAGTTCTGGGGGCGCTGCCGGCGGCGCCTGGGTCTGCTGACCTCAGGACGGTGAGGATGGGCGGTCGGCCCCGCGGTGCCCGCTCCGGCCGCGTGGCCTGGGCCCTGCCCCTCGGCCCCTTCCCCAACTCCGGCCCCAGGCCCGCGCCGGGCCGCTGGCGCTGTCCTTCGCACGGGGCCGTGACCGTCTGGCATTCCGGGCAGCGCGGCCTCTGGGGCTCGCGGGGCGCCGTGGCCCATCTCGCGCCGCCCGGTGCTCTCCGTGCAACAGCCGGGCGGAGACGTGCACGCCGGGGCCGCCGGGGGCGCCTGAGACCTTCCTGGGCCCAGCGGCGCCTTGGCCCTTGGCCCCGGGCCTGGCCGTGCCCCTCCGCTTCCCCGTCCAACGCGAGCGGCCCCCGAGACCCCGATCCCGGAGCCTGCGGTCTCGCAGAGGGCGCCCGAGCCGGGCGGGCTCCGGAAGCCGCCGAAGCCGGGGCGCGGGCGCGAGTGAGAAAGGCGCCGGCTCTTGCAGGCCGCTGAGGCGGCGAGGCCCCGCCCCGGCCCCCTCGCGCCCCGCTCCCTGCCGTCCCCGCCCAGCCCCCACCCCGGTGCTCGTGGGCCCCTCCCCACGGGGCTCGCCCAGGCGGCCTTCCCGCTGGGAGGCGCCTGTCTCTTCAGCCCGGCCGCCCCACCCCGGGCCTCAGGGCCTGCCCTCCGGGCGCGTTTTTATGACCTGAGTGAGGAGTCGCAGGTGGTGTCAGAGAAAAGTCCTTTTTAGCGTAATTTGGCTGCATTTTATCAGGACTTTATCAGAGCTTTGGAAATGAGGACCTTTGGAAAATGCACCGAGGATGGACACGCCGTCCCTGCGTTTCTTATAAATCCACCCTATTGCGCGCACCCCATTCGCTGGAGGGCTGGGCGACCTCCCCCCTCCGTTGGTCCTCTACTGCGCCTCCCCCCAGGGCTGCAGGGAGGGGCGTCTGTGACCCACAGAGGAGCCCCAGGAGGCGTGGGGCCGCCCTGCGCCCTCTGCTGGCAGCGGGGCTCCCTGGCTCTGCGCGCGCCTGAGGGCCCTTCCTCTCCTGCAGCATCACCTGAAAAAGCTGGAAGGCCGCCGCCTGGATTACGATTATAAAAAGAAGCGAGTAGGTAAGATACCAGAGGAAGAAGTCAGACAAGCGGTAGACAAATTTGAAGAGTCAAAGGAGTTGGCTGAAAGAAGCATGTTTAATTTTTTAGAAAATGATGTAAGTATTTAAGCCGCGCAGGCGCCCTTAGCGTGCGCAGACGGCGGGAGCAGGACCGCGGGCGGCCGGGCCTTCACGCAGGTCCCAGGACGCGGCCCGCCGTGCCCCTGCCGCTCAAGCCTGGGGTCCCGCCCACGCCGGGTCGCCCCGGGGGCTCTCAAGGGGCCCGGGGAGGGGCCGGGGAATTGGCCGCGGGCTGGCTTGGCGTGGGCGGTTTTGCAGGAAAACCAGGTCGCCGGACAGTTTGCAGCGTGGCCAAGACCCGGAGCAGCGCCGTGGGCAGGTGTGCGGGCAGCCGCTTCCTGCGGGCGGGCTCGCCCACCGCAGCTCATCCCGCGGCGCCAGCGAGCGCCCAGGGCCGCAGCGGGACGCACTTCCCGCCCCGCTGCGCCGCGCTGGTTCCCCTTTGGGCTGGGAGGGGCGGCCAACCTCAAGAGGCAACTCAGCCCCCCCAAAGGCCCCGCCCCCGCGGCGCCCCGAAGTCGGGGCTCAGGTGGAGGGGCCTGCGCACCCGCCAGCCGCTGGGTCTGCACTGGGGTGCCCGCGCGGGACCTTCCGGGGGCGCCTCGCGTGGGGGTCTCCAGGGCGGTGCGCGTCCCTCTGCACGCAGCGTTCCCCCAAGGGAGAACCAGGCAGGGCGGCCGGCAGGTGGCACAGCACCCCAACTCCGGGCTGGGGCGCCTCTGGATTCCAGAATCCTGCGGCAGCGGCAAGCAGAGAGGGTGGTCGGGGCGGCCCCTCGAGCCCCCGCCAGCCCAGCCCGTGTTTCAGGGATCTCCCTCGAGCCTTCTTCCACGTCCCTTTAATGCACAGATGCCACGCTCCGTCACAGTGCCATTGAAATGCGAACTGGCGGGGGCACGCGCGCCCCTGCGCGCCCCAGTGGTCGTGCCGGAGCCAGAGGGAGTCCGCGGGGACCCGGGTGGGCGAGGCTGGCGCTGGCGCTCCAGCCTGCGGAGAGTGGATAGCTGGAATTTAGGGACCCCTCAGAGTTTTGTGGGGACCGGCCTGTCTGTCTTGTTGGTTCAGTTTTTGGAAATTGAAGGCAGGGCCTGTTGCTTCTCCAGCCGCGGAGTGACCCAGAGGGTTTGGGGACCCTCGTTTAGAGTCCCTCGTGTCTTAAATGCACCTCAAATCCTTGTTTAAACGTGTAAGGGGGTGGGGGGATACAAAGTCCCGGCGGGGAAATGATGTCTGTAGCGTCCACGAGAGCGGCCTGGCCCCTGGAGGCAGGCGGACCGCGGGGCTCGGGCTAGGGGCCAGCTCCGCCCCGACACGCCCACGGGGGTAACGCTGGCACAGACGGGCACAGCGACCCCTTCTGTCCTTAGGAGACGCGCAGCCATGCGTGGACACGACCTCGAGCCCTCAAACGAGGCCGGGGCCTGCTGGGCTTTCTCGCGGGACGTGGCCCTTCTAGTCTCCGGCCACCCCGCAGTGTGGCCCCCGCGCCGTGTCTCTGACCGGAAGGGGAGAGGCCAGCTGGGCCCGCCCTCCCAGCGCGTTTCCGGCTCCGGCCTGCTGGGCACCGGGTTTGCGGCTCCCTTTCTCCTTGGGGGCGCAGCTCAGCGACTTGGTGCTGGATTCTGCGCCCAAGAGCGCAGGAGTCAGGATCCCAGGAAGGGGCTGCCCACAGCCCCCGTCCTGCCGGCTCCCTCGGCCCTTTCAGGTCCGCGGGCGTCCGGGGCACCTCCCGAGAGCGCCCCTCGCCCTGTGCTTGGCGCCCCGCGGCCGGTTGCTCGCAGCCGCGCACGTGTGCCGGAGCTGTGGCCGCTGCGTCGGGCGGCGGTGGGCGCCCCCTCGGGGCAGCTCGACCTCACCCGGCCTCTCGCTTCCGCTGCAGGTGGAGCAGGTCAGCCAGCTGGCCGCGTTCGTGGAGGCGGCGCTGGAGTACCACCGGCAGTCCTCCGACATTCTGCAGGAGCTCCAGGGCCGGCTGCAGGCGCGGTGAGCCCGCTGGCCCCGGCGCGCTGCCGCTCCGCACCCCTGGCGCGGCCCTCTGCTGGCCGCAGGACTCGCGGGGGCAGGGGCGGGCCGCCCCAGACAGTGACCCGCGCTTTTGGCCAGTGGGAACCAGCTGGGACAGGACCCCGGTCTGCTTCCTTTGCGTAACTCGGGCTCGGGGACCACGCGGCTCCCCCGCCGGCCGCGCGCCCCAGGCTGCCCCGCGTCCTCGGGGCTCGGGGTGGGGACCACAGGCGCCCCCACCCGCCAGCATCCGGGGCCTGGGAGGGTGGAGTCGGCTCGGAGTTGGGGCTGTGGGTGGGGCGGCTTCCCGGGGGCCCTGGAGGCAGCGAGCAGGCAGCAGCTTCGGAGGACCGAGGGCGCGTGCCGGCCGCCCTCTGGGGGCGCAGGACTTTCGGGGAGCAGTGACGCGCGGCGTGCTTATGCTGCAGGGACATACCGGCTTAAAGAAACAAAATCGCTTTACACGGCGTTTTGAGAATCAATGAATGTGACGGGTTGTGCGCGAACGGGCGCCGTGTGTGGGGAGTGGCGGCCCCGTGTCTGGGGCCTGTCCAGCCCCGTGCCCGCTGAGCGGTCCTTCTCTCTGCCTGAGGGGGTGCCGGTGAGCAACCCCTGGGTCTCGCGACCGCCCGGGGCTTCACCGGGAAGCCCCTGCCCCCAGCCCGGGGAGACAGGCAGACTTGGGGGCCACGCCCCTGCGCCCCAACTCTCTTGCGTGTGTTCCAGGATCTCGGCCGCGTCCAGCGTCCCCAGACGGGAGTACAAGCCCAGGCCCATGAAGAGGAGTCCGAGCGAGCTCAATGGGCTGTCGGCGGGCTCCTCCGCCAAGACCACAGGTGAGAGGCACCTGCAGGTGGGCCCCTCCCCCCTTAATGCCACACGCAAGGCCCCGGGCTGTCCTTCACCCACAAACAGCTTCCTGAATACGACCAGGCTCCAGCAGCCCCGAGCCCACACGCTCTGGGGGTGCAGCAGCCCCTCGCTGCTTGTTGGGAGCCCCCCAGCACGACCCTGAGTGCCCGTATCACGTGGGGAACCACCGCCAGGACGGTGCCCCAGTCCTCGGACGCAGCCACACGCCCGGCCGCCGGTTGCCTTGAGGGGTCTCTTCGCGCTCTTGCCAAAGACTTTGCTGAGTGTGCAAGGTCTGAGCGGGCATTGCCCCGCTGGCCGCTGTGTCCTGGGCCGCGTCCTCAGCTAGCGGACACATGATGGCGCCTGAGCCCTGGGGTCGCGTGGCCTCGCGCAGCGAGTGTCCGACGCCCAGGCCGGATTTGCCTTTTGTGGTTGCTGTGAGCTGGGCGCGTGTCCTGTGTTTACTTTGCCATTTATGCTTTCTCGTGCCTGAATTGTCTGTTCGTGCAATTTGTTTATTTTTTGGGGGAGGGGGTGGTTTACCTTGCCTTCGTGGTGTACAGGAGATCCTTCCTCGTGGGGATACCAGTCGTTCCCCCAACACTTATGGTTCCGGTTTTAGAGTTCTCTGTTTATTCCAAGTAGAAGTCCTTTTTTTTTTTAAGATTTGTTTTATTTATTGATGCATGCAAGAAGTGGGGTGCAGACCAGAGGTGTGGGGTGAGAGGATTCCCCTGAGACAAAGTGGGGAGCAGAGGCCAGGGAGGCCCCTGCATTCATCTTTTTCATAGTTGCATACTATTCCGTTGTGTATATAGACCACGTCTTTTTTAAAAAAATATTTATTTACTTTGTGTAGAAGAACTGGGGTGCAGGACAGAGGTGTGGGGGGTGAGAGGGCTCACCAGAGACAGAGTGGGGAGCAGAACAGGCGGATCCACTGAAATCCACTGCTGAGGGGAGCAGCAGGGAGACAGGAGAGGTCTGCTGCGCCCTGTGGGAAGCTCCCTGGCTGGGGGTCAAACTCATGCCGCAGTGGCTGTAACAGCTTCATAGTGCTGAGACCTAACCCCTGCACCCCCAGGGAGGCCCCCACATAGAAGTCCTTTGACAGAGTATGTGGTTTGAAAACACTTTTGTTCTGCAGTTTGTTTTTATTTTAACAGGGTTTTCCATGGATCCAGACTTTACTGTTGAGGAAGCCCAGTTTTATTGAGCTATAGCTGGCAAGTAACATTTTGCTGGCTTAAGATGCACCACACAGCAATGTGAGGGGTGTGGCTTTCAGATCACTGTCCGAAGAGATTTTAAACAGCCATTAAGAGAAAACAACCCTGGCGCAGCAGAGCCTGGCAGCATCCTCCTCTGTGAGGCTGCTCCCCAGACCTCCATGTCCAAAGGTTTGCGCTGCGGCTTCTTTGAGACAGAGGGCGGCGGGGCGCTGGCTTCTGGGGTGAGCTGGGGTGCTGTGTGCCTTTCAAGGAATTTGCCTGTTTCTCCTCAGCTGCCAAGTTGAAGCCTAAAGCTGGGCATAACCCCCTTCCCACCCCTTGACATATGCCCCCACCCCCCATCGTCTCTGATCTGTGGTTGTGGCTTTTGTTCCTTCTGGCTATAGGTGGAGCGATTTTATTGATCATCTCCAAGAAACAGTCTTTTTGATTGAGTTCTGTTTGCTGTCTTGCAGTTCATTGATTTCCTGGAAGAAATCAGGATTTGATCTTTGTTGTTTCATTTCTTCTGCTACTCAGGAGCTTGTTCGCTCTTGGTGTAGTTTTTGAATATGAGACTGAGCTCAGTGACCTTCTGCTGATGGTGTATTTAGGGCTATGAATTGCCCTCTAAGTACTGCTTTAGCAATGTCTTGATATGTTGTGTTTTTATTTTCATCCTCTTCAAGATATTTTGTAACTTATTTTTGACAGCCTCTTTCATCCATAGTTTATTTTGAGGTATGTTTTATTTAGTTCGCATATCCAGATATCTTTAGTGTCCAGATATCTTTCAGTTTTAGATTTCTAGTTAATTCCATATTGGTGAAATAACATACTTTGTGTGGATTGTGCCCTTTAAAATATTTTAACCTTGTTTTCTGGTCAGGAGTAGGATGCATTTCCTAGAAGTTCTTCATGCTCCTGGACAGAGCAGAGCGTGTCTGTCCTTGCTGTGGCCACATCAGTCGCGGAGGCCAAGTGTTGGCTAGCGCAGCTCACGTCCTCTGTGGCCTTACTGATATTTTCTCCGTTTTTTTAATTTTGGGGTGAGGGTGTTGACATCTCTAGTTACGATTGTGAAGTTGTCTATTTCACCTCCTGCGGAGTGTGAGGAGACAGGTCCTGCTCCCTCCTTGGGCCGCCTCCTCACTGACCGTCCTGACTGACCGCTCAGGTTGCTGTTCATCTCGGGCCTTCTTTCTTACCTGCTTAGGTTTTCTTCACTGTTCCTTTTGTCTCGTTGTAGTAGGTGTTGAGACTTTCGGCTCTTCTGTGTGGCTTGTTTTATCCTGCTTGGCTCTTACTCTGGTGGCAAGGGGGGAGGGCGCTGAAGAGCCATGTCCTGCCGCGATGTTGCCACGAAGGACGGGGACAGGCTTGGTGACCAGCTGGTAGCTTCTGCCCCCTGCAGACCTGAGCTGGAAGAGCCGGTCCTGGCCCCGCTGCCTTCTCTCGGGGCTCCTGCAGCATTCGCTTCTGTGAGAATGTGGCCCCACGGACCTGGGGTGCATGTGCTGGTCCGTGGGGCGTGGCCGACTGCCCCGTGGAGGCGCAGTGCCGTGGTGTGGGCTCTGCGTGCTGCGGGGTCTCTGCTACGACGAGCTCATGTGGGGGGCGGGAACGCGGCCGCAGACCCTCTGGGAACGAGGGGCGCGTGTGTCCCTCTGAAAGGCCACCTCGCTCAAAGCCTTGGGCCCCTGCCCCCGGGAGCCCGGGGAATCAGCTCAGCAGCGGCCGGCAGAGTGAAATGCTCGTGCAGACGCAGGGGCTCCGGCCTGGAGGTGTGGAGGGGGTGTGCCTGGGTCTGCCCGCCCTGTCTGCAGGGAGGAAGCGCTGGAAGGGGGCGGCCTGGTGGCCAGAGCCCCTCAGGGCTTGGTCAGTGGCCGGGCGGCTGTGGGTGTGGTGTCCACCTGGCGCCGACGGCGGTTCAGACTCAGGCCCGCGGAATTGGATGCGTCGGTGCTGTCGCGGGGAGACAGAGCTGCTGGGGCTGGGGTCCCACCCTGTGCCAGCTTCGCGGGGGCTGGGGCTGGGGGTTGGGGGCAGTGTTTTTTGAGAAAGAATTTAAGTTGTATTTTAATAAGACAATTTGCATAAACACCCGTAATTGACCTAGGAAAACCGCGGCTCTGGAGGAGCAGGTGTCCTTCCTGCCATCAGGAAGGGTCCTGCACACCGCCGGCCGGCCAGGGGCTGGGTGCCCAGCGGCTGTCAGAAGCGGGGCCACGGAGAGGGGGCCGGCGGCCTCTGCGGCGCCCTCTGGGCAGCGTCTGGGCACTGCGTGTGTGAACGCGCCTGCACCCGCCACCTCCTCCTGTGGATGAGGCCTGTCCCTCCTCCTGTGGCCTGGCTCTCCGGCTCCTGCCCAGAGAGCTTCACCCGGTCTGGCCAGCAGCAAGGCGCTCCGAGCTCTGTTCAGAAAAAGCTGTGTAGAAACGAAAAACCTCTAAACTAAGCCCACGCCCAGCGCCCCCCCAGATTACAGCTGAATGAAGGACCCAGAACCCCAGCGCTCAGGCCCTGCCCCTCCCCACCGTCCGGCCTCTGTCCACCCCGGGGCAGTTCTTGGAGACAGGACCCCGGGCCCCGAGCGCTCAGCCTGCCTTGGAGCCGTGCTGTCACCTGCTGCAGCAGTGCTAAGTCGGCGCCCGCGAAACGAAGGCACAGACGGAAGTGCCCAGGGGCGGGGGCAGCCTGCCGCGGTCGGGGGTCCTATGGGGTGGCCACTCTCCTTCGATCATTTCTTCCTCCTCCCGATTTTGCAAGGTCCGTAACGACGTAAAGTCAGCAGCAGCCAATAATAGGCAGCAACGCAGCGGTCACTGCTGCCCTCTGGGCCGGGGTGCGCTGAGTGCCCGGCCCCCCGCTGTTCCCAGGAGCCCCTCTAAGCGCGTCTGCGGCCCACGAGCCCCGTCTCGGGGTCAGTCAGCGGGGGTGCCTGCAGCTCGCGTCCGGGAGCAGCTGGTCTCCGGGGCCCCACGGCGGGACTCAGCGGCCAGCAGGGCCGTGCGCGAGGGAGCCCATGCCGCGTCTGGCCGGGGCGGTCAGCGGTGCGGGCCTTCCTGCCCACAGTCCCTCAGCAGAGGGGACGTAGGTCGGTCAGCCGGAGACGGGGCCGTGGGGGCCCGTGGGGCTCTGGCGGGCTCAGTGTCCAGCCTTGGGCGCCGCCGCCTCACTCCCAGGGCAGCCGGCCCCGCTCACGTCCACGCCGCCTGCTGGCCCTGCGGGAGCTCCGGACGCCGCCTGCTCACCGCCCGCACCCCTGGGCCTGCAGGGCTGGTGAGGGCAGGGGTGCCGCGTGTCTCCCCGGCATTTGGAGAACGCTCCCGGCCGCTGCCAGAAGCGAGTTCCGAGAACACTTTCTTCATCGCTTCTTCTTTCTAAAGAAAAACGGGGCGGTGAGGGGGCTGTCGGCCGGAGGACGTGCGTGGGCTGGGACCGGCCCTCGATGGCGCCGCTTCTGCGACTTGAGAGGACGCGCACGTCAGCCCCAGACGGGTGCTGCTGGGAGGCACAGCCCGGAATGCTGGGCCGCAGACCGAGCCCGTCCAGGCCCGCGGGGGCGCCCCCGTCGCCCCTCTGCATCGCCCCCGTTGCGACCGACTGAGCGGCAGCTTTGAGGCCTGGGGGCGTTTTCACGGACTGGCTTGCGGAGTTCTGGCAGCGAGAGCCCGAGGAGGCCTTCCTGTGGGGTGGCTGGGCTCGGCGCGGCGGGGGGCACGGCGGGGGGTGCAGCGGGGCGGTGGCCGCCTGCCCCAGACAGGGAGACTCCTGTGCGCGCCCCGATGCGCCTCGGGGCTCAGCGGCACCTGGAGCTGGCGCCCCGCAGGGCCCTGTCCCTGGGGCTAGGGGACACCCGCGGCTCAGGTCGGCTGCAGGCGAGGCCCGGGGTGCCCCAGAGCGTCCCCTAAGTCTCCAAAGAGGAAATTAAAGCCTGGAACGCAGAGCCCGGGCGGGCCAGGGAGCGCTGCCCGCTGCAGCCCCGCCCTCCGCGGCCGGCCAGCCCTGACATCTGCGGATGGACGGGCCCTCGCGGCAGGCCCCTGGGCTTCTGCCAGAGGTTTCCAGCTCGCCTGGGGCTGCAGCTGCCGTAACCCGGTCGGGGCGGCAGGCCTGGACTCTGGACGCTCGCCCCACCGTGCGGAGGCCGGGCCCAGGCCCCCCGCGCCCCGCGGCCCCCAAGGCCCGCCCCGGCTCCGCAGCGTCTGAGCGGCAGCCTCGGGGGGGCCCCGGGACCAGCCGCGGGCCAAGACCCAAGACGTGTGGGGAAGAACCGGGCAGAGGCGCTGGCGGGTGGCTAGGGCCGGAGGTGCTGTCCGGAGGCCCCGACCAGTGGACACAAACAGCGTCAGGCGATGTTGACCAGAGGCTTCCGCGGCATTTATCTGGGTGCGAGGTCAGCGCGGGCCCCGGTCAGCCGAAGCGACGCTGTCGGCTCTGAAGCTTTTTCGAAAGTCTGAGATTTTGCCTTTGAAAAGGGAAAGCACCACTTTCGAAGGAGAGTGAGCCCACCGTGTCCACCGTCACCCAGACAGTGGCCTGTGGCCGGAGCCTCGGCCGGAAACCAGCTCAGCCCGAGCCAGCCCTGTGGGCAGCTGGGAGGAGGGGCTGGCCGACGTCGCCCGGGTCATCTCGCGTGGACCGGTGGCCTCGGAGGAGGCCGGGGACCCCCCAACCCGTGCCTCTGGGTGTCCACTCAGCCGAGACGGAGCGGGTGGCCCTGAGGGGTCCTAGGGCCGCCCTGGCCGCCGGAGGGGCCCGCCTGACCGCCCGTCTGCTTTCCCAGCCTACAGCAGACTGCCGGCGGCCGAGTAGGAGCCGGCGGCCTCGGGAAGGCGAGGACTGGAGGCGGGAGCAGAGCTAGACGCAGGGACCAGGCCCCGGAGGGCAGCGGCTGGCTGGGGCTTCCCTCTGGCCCCGGCGCCCGCAGGTCAGTAGCTCCCCAGCTCGGCCCTGGCCCAGAGCCCCGTGGCTGGCGTGGCCGGCGCTATTCTCACCCCAGCGGGGGCGCCTGTGCCCTCTGCTGCCCGGGAGCCCGGGGTGGCAGGACCCCACAGCGGCAGCGGTGGAGAGGGGGCGTGGTGGGCGCCTGCAGCCGACGCCCACACCAAGGTCAAGCGCAGCGGAGGCTGCTGCTCCCCTCCCGGTCAGGGTGCCGCCTGGCCCCGAGGCCCCGCCCGGCGCAGGGCAGGGACGGTGAGTGGGCGCGGCCGGGGGCCGGCGGGGCGGAGTGTGGCCAGGTGGGCACTGGGGCTCAGGGCCGGGCAGTGGGGCGCGCCCTGGGCCTGGAGGCCGGATTTGGCCGCGACTGCTCTGCGCCTGGTGCCTCAGTCTCCCCAGCGGGCAGGTTGGCGCCTTGGGCGAGGGCCCCTCGGCCCAGAACCCGTGTCCACATCCCCGAGCTGAGGCTGGCGGTCTCCCGGCGCTGACGGCCGAGGGGCCACCACGGCCAGCACAGGACGGCTGGGCTTCTGGGGGTGCCTGTGCCCCTCGCAGCAGGAACTTGGAGGAAAAAAAGACGGGGTGGGGAGAGGGCCCCTCCAAAGAGCCTTCCTGCTCTTAAGAGGGGACCCCCGGAGTAGAGCCGGCACCCGGCCAGCGGGTTTGGGGAGCGTGGGGCTCCCCTGCCGTGTGAGGCTCACGCGGTCCCTACTGACCGGCCGCCCCAACCTTGTGGGGTCCCCTGCGGCACAAGGAAGGAGCTGTCTGTGCTCCCCGGCACCCCCTTTCTCTGTAAGGCCCTTTTGGTTGCACGGAGCACTGCGACCCCGTTCTCCACGGGAGCCCAGTCTCGGGGGTCGGGACGAGGGGGACAGCCGGGCCGGTGGGGGAGGCTGCCCCTGGCCGACAGCTGCCCCCAGCTGCCCATCCAGGATGGGCCAGGCCCGCCCACCCTCTCTGGGAGGTTTGGAGGCCTCAGTGGGGCAGGCGGCAGCGCGGGGGCTACACTGGGGCTGCCTGACGGGCCCTGGGCCCCCCCAGCCGCGCTCGCTCGGCCCGGAGCCCCCGCATGCGTGGGGTGGGGATCGCATCCTCCCGAGCCACCCCGTCCCCACCGATGTGGAAACAGCTTAATCTCTTTTCCATTTCTGCTGCCGGCCAAAAAAAAACTTAATCTTTTTTCCATTTCTTGTAATGGTGGAAAAAAGGCTAATTTTGCCATTTCCAGGTAACTCGGCCTCATCCAGAGGAAAGTGCGGGCTCCCACTCACGCCCGTGTCCACTCGGGCTGAAGCCAGGCCTGGTCCGGTGCCCAGGCCTGGTCCCTCCTGCAGGCCCCGCCCTCCCTGGGGCCCGGGGCGGGAGTGCGGGGAGGGGCCGCTCTGGGCCGCAGCTGCGCGGAGCCGCCGCCTGCTCAGGTCCCGCCCTCCCCCACCTCCCAGCATCTCCGGCCGCGGCTCTGGGGTCCTAGGGTCAGCCGAGGGCCAGGAGCAGAGACGACACTGCGCCTGGTCCAGCTGCGTGCAGCTCCGGACGGCAGCGCCCAGGCGGGCTTCACGTCCTTCCCCCCAGCCCTATCCAGGTCAGGGCGCCGGTCTGGGGTCTCGTGGGAGAGTCGGCGGGTCCCTTGGACGCTGGGGCGTGGTGGGGGCTGGCCGCGCCCCGGCTCGGAGAGCAGCCGGTGGGCAGTGCGGCCGAGCCCCTGCCGGGCGAGGCCGTGGGTGCTGCGTGCACCCGGTGCCCGGCCCGCGGGGCCGGTCAGTCCGTGGTGGCCGTGACAGCACGGGCTGTCCACCCTCAGCGCGGCCCGGCCAGGCGGGAGGGGCGTGGTGGGGGGCAGGAGCCCGGGGCGCCTTCAGCCAGGCCGCTGTCCGCCCGGGCTTTCACGCCGCCGCCTCTTCTCGGGGGTCTCGTGGTCGCCGACGCCCCAGCACTGCTCCGTGGCGGGGTAGGGCACGTGGGGCTCGCGCCGACCCCCCACCCGCCGCGCAGGGGGAAGCAAGAGGGACTGAGCCGTCCGTGGGCCGCGCCAGCAGGGCAGGCACCAGTCGAAGCGCCGCGCAGCGCCGCCCTGAGCTCTGGGTCCCGCCGGCCCCGCGTCTGCACGGTGCTCCGGCTCCACCCCGCTGTCCAGCCCGAGGCTGCGGGGCCTGCGGCCACAGTCACGGTCGCGGCCGGCCCACGTGGGGTCGCCCGCTGGCGGGGACGGCGATGGGGCGGGAGTTGTGCGGTGCCAGGACCGGGGTCGGCGCAGGGGCGGGGCCGGCGCGGGGCCGGCGCAGGGGCTGGTCACGCGGGAGGAGGCCCCGCCCCTCGCAGCCGGGACTCCGAGCGCCGCTCCGACCCCACAGGATGCGCGGGGGCCGGGCGCATGCGGCGCGGACACTGGAGGCGAGAGAAGCGTGGGCCATGCTGACCGCGGCCCGCTGGGCCCAGCCGCTCGCTGGCCGAGCCCTGGTCAGGGGCCCTCAGCCGAGCAGGGACCCGGATGCGGCTCCTATGTGAGGAGTTAGCGGGCGCAGTGCTGGAGGGGGCAGGGCGGGCGGCGGCTGCCCGGGCCGGGTGGTCCCTCCAGAGACGGGCTCGGGACCCTCGGCCGTGAGGATGCGTGGACAGCCCCCCGGGTTTCGAGCGGACCCCCACGGACACTCCCCCCAGCAGAGCTGCCCCTCCCTGGTGGGCAGCGTGGGGTTGGGATGCGGGGCTGGGCGGGGAGGCCGAGCCGGTCAGCCTCGCGGCCGGGGGCTCACGTGAAACCGCAGGAGCCTCCGTGGGGACGTCCGGGCCAGGCCAGGCCACGCTCACGGCGGCAGAGCGGCTGGGCGGAGGCTGACCGGTCCCCGGTGCCCGCGCTGTGTCGTCCTCGGGCCCCGGCTTTGTCCTCTTCGAAATCAGTTTTTTAGAAACGTCCCCGGAACTTCAGCTCGGCCCCCAGGCCTCAGCCGCCCCACCGGCTCCGGAGGCCCTCACTGGGCGCCCCGTCCTGCTCCGAGCGGGTGGTCCCCGGCGCCTCCCTGGCCGTCCCGGCGGAGCCTGCGCCCTGGGCTGGGAGGGGCCGGGCCGCGTCCTCTGCCCCCGCCCCGCGGCCAGGTGGGCTGGGCTGGGGCCGCGGCCGGGAGCCGGGAGGGGCGGCGCCATCCCCGGGCAGCGGGCGGCGGGCGGCGGGCGGCGGTCACGCTCACCTGCGCGCCGTCCTGGTGATGCCGCAGGGCCCGACGCGCCCGGGAGCCGGCCCTGCTGCCGCGGCCTCTACGACTTTGAGCCGGAAAACCACGGAGAGCTGGGCTTCAAGGAAGGGGACGTCATCGCCCTGACCGGCCAGATCGATGAGAACTGGTACGAAGGGGAGGTCCGGGGGGAGTCCGGATTCTTCCCCATTAACTATGTGGAAGTGGTCGTGCCTTTGCCGCGGTAGGCGCCCGCCGCCGCCCCCACCGGCCGCCCGCTGTGACTTTTGTATGTGTCTTTATAACGTATTTTGTATCGATGTAATTTGTATAAATGATTTTGCTGTCTTAGCCCCATGAAAATATAGTTTTCTTCTGCGCTCATTGTCCTAAAAGTCACGTCAAATAAACTCGAGCTGCTTTGCTGCTGGACAGAAGTCGGCCCTGCCGCGGCCCAGCCGCCCGCCGTGGGGCCCTGCGCGGGCTCGGTGCTGGCCCGGGCGGGGGCGCGTCCCCGGCTCCTGGGGGCCCTCCCTCCGGGAGCTTCCCGAGGGGCCGCGTGAGAGCGAGGGCAGGCCCGCCTGCCGCGGCCCGGGGAAGCAGATGCTGGAGCCCAGGACCTGACCCTGCGGGGCGGCGCACGGCCCGGCCTCGCCCGGCGGCTACTGGGGCCAGGAACTGGCCCTGGGAGCCCAGCGGGCCTGGCTGCGCGTCCTGGCAGTGCCCTCGGCGCCCCTGGCAGCCCAACCGGCGCTGGGCAGGGGCGGCTCCGGGTCCTTCCGCGGCGGGCGCTGCGTCTGACTCCGCAGAACGAGGAAGCCCGGAGTCCGGGGGTGGGGCCCACGTCTTCCTCGCCGGCTCCCCGGCGCCACGTGCGCCTCCGCGGCCCATCTTCCCTCTGCTCCGTCTGCCAGGAGCCCCGCGGGGAGGGGCTGCGGGGCCGGTGGGCGGCGCAGCACCTCCGGGAGCCCTGCCGCCCGTGTTTGATTCGCCGACGAGCTGGGGCCCTGGGGCCTCCCGGCGCGGGGAGGACCGAGAGCGGAGGGCGCAGGGGCTGGCGTGGGGCGAGCCGGACGCGGGGACCCCAGGCGCCCCGGAGATGTGGACGGCGTCTTCGCAGCGGCTCTGCCCGGGGGCTGCCGCCCGTCCCCGCAGAGTTTAGACGGAGCAGGACGGCCAAGCCTGGGGCCGCGGGGCCCCTCCTGCCCAGGGGCCAGCGGGCAGCGCACCCCGCAAGGCCCTGCGGTCCCGACGGCGTCTCCGCTGCTGCCCGCCCCCCCTCCGCGGCCCTTCCCCCCAGGCCGCGCCACACCCCTGGCCAGCAGGAAGTCCCGCCCCCAGCCCCGGGGAAGCCAGTGACCCCCCACCGGGGAGGGGGTTGCGGCTCTCCCCTCTCACCTGCGTTTCCTCGCAGGGGGCAGCCTGGCCTGGGGGGCCCTGCATCGGCTTCCAGCTCGAGCCGGGTTTCTCGCCCGCCCGGACTCCAGCCAACACGCTGTGACGTTTCTCTCTCCAGCTGCCCGCGCACGCCCTGCGAACGTGGACGCTCCCGAGGCGCTGGCCCCACGCGCGCGCGGAGGACGCGCTTCCCGGAGCCGCTCGGCTTCGCTCTTTGTAAACACAATAAAGAAACAGTCGCGCGCACTTTCGTGAGAGCACTTAGCGGGCTCGCGGGGGCCAGGCGGGCTCGGGCGGCCTGCGGGGAGGGTGCGGGCTGACCGGGCTGGCGCTCGGCGGGGACGGCAGGGGCCGGGCGGGCGCGGCCCTCGGCGCTGCCCCAGGGTGGGTGCTGCCGTATGGCGCTCCGCGGCATCTGTGAGCTGCTGCGGGGACGGCGTGCCCAGACTCGGACGCGCACAGAGGGCACCCGCTGCCCCCACCTGCCCGGCCAGCCCCCACGGCCCGCGGACCACAGGGAGGCGCCCCAGCCTGCCCCGCGCCCAGCCGGAGCTCCCCCCACCTCCGCAGCACCTGGCCCTCCCCTCCGTGACCCCCGGTCCAGCCGCCCCCGCCGCCCCCAGGCCCATCACGAGCCTTGCTGGGCGCCCTCCTGCCCTGTCCGACGCCGGCCATGGCTCGTGTGTCTCGGGCCGCCCTGCCCGCTGGTCACTGCCTCACCACCAATCCCACTCACGCCGCGCCCGCATGTCCTCGCCGGCCAGTCACGGGGGGAGACCCGCCTGGGGGTGGTTCCCAGACCCTCAACTGCAGCTGTCAACGCACGGCAGCGGGTCACCGGCCAGGAGTAGGAGCTAGGCTGGGAGGCCTCGCCTGGATGCCCCCCTGCGCGCTGACCTCCCTGGCCAGCGGGCCCTGGCTTCGTTCCGGGGCAGGAAGCTGGGGCCGCAGCTCCGGGGCGGGGAGGCCGGGGAGTTCGTCTCTGCGCCACGGGCCGCTGCTGGTGGACCGCCGGCCTCATGTGCTTCCTCCTGTCTGGGAGCCAGGTCGGTCAGCCCCTGCCCTGTGGTGGACGCGTGGGGGGCATAGCCGGGGGCACATTTCCGAGAGGGGCTTTCCCATCACCCCAAGTGCCAGAGCAGAGCTGCCCTTTAACTTTGACTTTCAAGCCCAGGGGAAGTGACGAGGGCGTGTCTAGGGGCCGTTTGGTCTGAGCGACCAGCTGTGGCCTGAAGCTGCCAGCGCTGTCACAGCCGAGGCCGCACTGGGGCGGAGGCCAGCGGAACGGACGACTGCCCGACGCTCCTAGCCACAAAGTGGCGATGCCAAGTCGCTGTCTCTTGCTGTGTGGCAAAGGCCAGGCAGCGGCTCAGCCACAGCCAGCGTGCGGGACCCCTCACCTGGCCCCCGGGGCCCCTCATGAGACCTCGGCAGGGGCTGGCCCAGTCTCGGGGTCCCGGGGAAGAGGGCCAGGCCTCGGGGCAGCACGGGGCGCTGTCCTCTGTAGGAGGGCCCGTCAACCCCGCCTGGGCCACGCTCTGGGTCCCCCTCCACGTCCGGCCAGAGGAGGGGTCACAGTGTCCCCTGACAAAGAGGGGGTGCCCCGCCAGCTTGCCACCATCTGCAGCTGGGTGTCGGGGGCAGCCACTACCGGGGAGGGGGGTGCAGGACCAGGGCGCCCCTGTCGCCAGTCCTTAGTGAGGGTACACGCATGCCTCCCACGCACACGCCCCCGCACTCACATGCACACACCCCCATGCACACGCACTCACACCCCCATGCGCACATGCACACGCGGGAGACCCTACGGCAACGGCCCGGGAGACAGGCTCTCCCCAAGCCTGCCCAGCCGCGCTGCGTCTCCAGCTCACACCCGAGCTCCCCGCGGGCGCGCACGCATGGGGGAGGGGAGGGCTGGGGGAGGGAGGGGCCGCGTCTGGGGTGTCTCACAACAGCCCGGAGGGCGTGAACCGCAGCTCTGCGGAGCCGAATCGCTGCCGCGGGGGCTGAGCCAGCCGCTGCGCCCCAGCCCGACCCCCGCCCGGCCCAGCGCACGGGCGCGTGGCCGTCACTCCAGGAGGCGCCCGGCTGCTTGTGCTTCAGGCCGAAAGCCCAGGGCCTGGGGCCGGTGTGGGGCTGCGGGCGGCTGGTCCCCGCCAGTGGCCTAGCGTCCTGCATGCTGGGGGCGGGGCAGCGATGTCTCATGGGCTTTCCAAGCCCGAACGTGAAGCATGTTCTGCAAAACTCAATACACAGAAATATTTTTATTGAACTTATATTTGAAACAAGACTTTTCAAGTATTCCTTTGTGGAGCTTCCAACCCAAACACTCCCAGGCCTGGCTCGCAGGAACCGCGGGAAGCAGACTAAACAGGCGGCGTCTGGGCCGGGCCGGGCGTCAGCTGGCCCCCAGCAGGCATGTGGGTGCGGTCCTGCCCGCAGGTCCTGCCGCACTCTCCTCCGCATGCGAGTCCATTCTGGAGTAAGCCGGGCCCCGCGTGGCGGCGGTGCGGGCCTGGGGTGCCTTTCAGAAGGACGCGGGCCCGCGCTGTTTCTGTGCTGAGCTGTCCTGCGCGTGGCCGCCGCCGCGACTGGCCGCAGAGACGGCGTCCGTGCCCGACCGGACTGGGCGGCAGCACGGAAGGCCGCGCGTGCTCAGCGGCGGGAAGTGCGTCGGGGCGACGTCTCTGTGCCTGCGCAGGGCCCAGCCTGCGGGTCAGCGCTGTCGGGGGCTCCTGTGGCCCGGGCCTGAGGCTGCCTGACCGTGGAGCCTCAGCTCGGGACCACGGGGCCAGTGGCGGACGGGCGCGGTGTGGGCCTCGCAGGGCACCGCCCAGGGTGGTTCTGTTCCACGGTCCGCAAGGGCCAGCCTGTCCTGGCTCAGGCCCGTTTGCTCACCCCTCCCAGCCGGCCCCCGCACCCTCAGGGATGTCCAGTGCGCCCCGGCACCCTCGCTCTCCCCGCACCACGCATCACCCACCACCTTGCGGGGCGCGTCCCTCCCGGCTGCGCCCGCCTGCCTGCCCTAGACTTACCCGATCGCGTCCCCCAGCCGGAAAGAGTAATTCTGCGTCAAGAACAAACTCAGGCCAACACCCCCAAACCATGTTCCGCTTTGCCACAGGGTAGGCGCAGCCTCCGCCCCTCGTGCGCCCCGCCCCCCGCGCGCCCCGCCCCGTGCGCCCGCCCCCTGCGCGCCCCGCCCCCGGCCTCCTGTGTCCGCTTGTGTCCCGCGGCGCCTACGCTGTACCTGACTGTGGCCTCTGGGCCCACCAGGAAGCAGCGGCTCCTCAGCAGCCCGTGGAAGGCAGGGCCTCAAGAAGAGGGGTCCGAGGGAGATCGCTGAGCTGGTAGGCGCCTCACGGGGGGAGGGGTGTCCGGGAGCCCCAGAGATAGACGGGGTGCAGCCACTGCAGTGGAACCTGAGCCCCGCCGGCTGCTGCGGGGCTCCTCCTGGCGCTCTCCCCACGCGTGGTCTCCGCACCGCCCAGCCTTGGCCGGGCCGGGGGCGAGGGCGGGAGGGGAGAGGGGGCGGCAGAGGGGGAGCTCTGTGCGAACAGGGGTGCTGGCCGCAGGGGGCAGGTCAGTGGGGCTTTGGGGGCAGGGCCCTGACGTGGAGCTGAACCTCGCGCCCGCGCCCGAGCCTCCCCAGGGACCCCTGGCCCCCAGGGCTGAGCAGGAAGGCCACGCCCACAGACTTCCGGCGCTGACCACCTTCCTGCGGGAGCCGCCACGCCAGCCCGGGGAGAGAGGCCGAGCCGCTCGCGGGGCCCAGGCGGGCGCAGGGAGGAGGAAGGAGGCTGCGAGCTCAGGTGCTCCGCCCCGGCCCGGCGGTCTGCCCGCCGGCCTCCGGCTGCGGTACCGGCACCAGCCCGGTCTCCCGGCTTTCCGGGGGGGGGGGGGGTGGCCCGAAGGGGACGTCAGGGGGCGTCAGACCTGTCTTCCCAGCCTCCTCTCTGCGGGAGAGGCCGCTGAGGCTGTGGTCAGCGCCGTGCGCCTGTCCCTCGGCCCCTGCGCCTGGGCAGCCTCCTGCTGTGGGTGCCTCCCCGAAGGCCCCGTTGCCGCCTCAGGCGCATTTGGGGGGGTGAGATTTTCCCTGGCCTGGCTGGCATGTTTCTGGCCAGGGCCAGACAAGGCCAGCCCAGGGGGCCTCGCCTGCTTGTCTCCACGTTCACGTGCGAGCAAGGCCCCTTAGGGGCCCTGTGGTGCCATTCGGCGCCTTTCAGTTTGGGTGATTTTGCCGTTTAAAATGGCCCCCCGAGAGCAGAGCCGGAGGGGTCTGGTGCTCCTGGCCGGGGTGCCAGTGGAGAAGACCCCGTCAGGGCCCTCTGGCGGGGGCGGTGGCCCCGTGTGACCAACGGCCACACACGTGAAGATGGCCAGGCTGCGGCCGGGCCTGCTGGCACAGACGTGGCCACAGGCAAGGGACCCAGCCGGCGAGCCCCTGGGTAGCCCAGGAGCTGGAGCGCAGGGCCCGGGCTATGTGGGGTACGGGCGGCTCGGGGGGCCTGGGGCCGGCTGCGGGCAGTGTGGGGGCCCAGCCTCCCCTCCTGCTCCCGCCCTCCTCCCCGACTCCCGTCGTGAACTCCAGCGGCTTCTGGAAAGCACCAACCAAAGGAGAGGCAGGAGGAGACCTTGGGGCAGGAACAGGGGTGCTTCAGGGAGAGGCGCGCTCCATGCAGGCTCTGGGAGCCCCGCCCCAGCCCCAGCCCCTGATGGTGACAAGGGACCTTGGTAGGGACACGCAGCTGGACGGGGTCTGTCCGCAGCGTCCGGCACAGCGCTGCCCCCAGGGCCGCTCGCAGGGCGGGCTCTGCTGGTGGGAGGCCGAGCCGGGGCTGACCTCGCTGGCTGCCCAGCCTGGCTTTGTCCTGCGTCAGGAGACAGCCTTCCGCAGGCCCTGCCCCCACACTAACGACTGCACCCCTGAGCGCCCAGCAGCTCTGGGACCCCGGGGCGGTCGGGGCCTGGCGGGGAAGCCAGCTAGGGAGCCAGGCTGCACGTGGCGGGTGGGTGCTCTGGCGCCTCCGCTGCTGGAGGGCCCTGTCCGCGGGGCCCCCGAGTACGACTGGGGTCTGGCCGGGTGGGGAGCGCCGGCGGCCGGCAGCTGGAGCCCGCGGTGCCGGGCACCGCTCCGCGCCGGGGCCGGGAGGCGCTGGGGGGCCGGCCGAGGCGGGGCGCCCGGCGGCTGGCGGGCTCTGCCGGCGCGCGGCCGGCGGCGGAGGCGGCTTCGGCAGCCCGCTCTTGGCACCGCGCCTGGCGGCCGGCCGGGCCGAGGAGTGGCTTCCAGGAAGCGGCGGCCGAGCGTGCCAGCCGCGTCTCGCCGGCCCCCGCGCCCCGCGTCCCGGCCCCTCGCGGGTCTCCGGGGCGGGCGCCGTGCACTTGCCGGGCGGTGCAGGTGGCGGCGCGCGCCCTGCGCTCTGGGCCCCCGCCAGCCTGCTCGGCGCGCCCGGAGGGCGGAGAGGCGGGGCGGCCCGGCCCCATTTAACGCGGCGGCGGCGGCTGGGCGGCGGGAGGCCGCGTCGGGGCAGGTCGTCCCGGAGTCCGCGCCCTGCGCCCCGCTCTGTCCGGGCGGCCCGTCGGAGCCTCCGCCGCGCCAGGTGGGTGCTCGGCGCGGGGTGCGGGGGCCGCGGGGCCTCGGGGGAGGCGGGCTCCGCAGGAAGGGCCGCCCAGCCGGCAGGGGACTCGGCGGAGCGAGAGAGGGCGCCGCGCGAGCCCGTGGGCTTCAGGAGCGGGGGCGCCAGCCGGCTCCTGGGGTTCTGGCAGAGACGGAGAGAAACTCCGGGGTCTCCGTGGACGGGGCGCCCTGGCTTAGGGGACCGGCACCGGGTGGGCGGCTTTCAGACGTGGGGGTTTCTAGGTAGGAAGTGGGCGGAGGGCAGCCGCAGCCAGGGGCATTGGAGGTGTGGGGGGCGGTCGGAGGCGGCGGCGCCCCAGCGCCCCACAGAGGCTCTGAGTTGGCGGGGCACGGCGGGGCCGCGGGCGTGCAGCGGGCGGGGTGTGCGGTCAGGCCGCGCTGGCTGCCGGCTCCCTCTGCCCAGAGTCGCCGCCTGGTCGGAAACAGCAGCACATTTGCGGATCGCGTTAGGCCGGGCCCTTAATGCTTTCTCCAGATGGGGAGCCCCCACCGACACCAGCGGCGCCCCGAGGGGACGGGCGAGGCGAGCGTGACCTCGGCTCTTCCAGGCCCCCTCAGATCTAGTTCCCTGCGATGGCCAGGAGAGCGGGCGAGAGACCCCCGCCCGCCCTGGGAGACCACCCTGCGCAGGGCTGTGCCGCGGGAGCACCTCACGCAGGTCCGGCCCCTGGCTGCGGGTCTGCCTGGCTGTCGGGGTGTCACCTGGAGGGGGGCGCCCTGCGCTGTGGGGAGCCCGCCTCCGCCCCGGCCGGCGCTGGCGCGCAGTGTGACCGCGGAGCTCGCTGCTCTCTGGGGTCGCCGGCTTCGCGCCCCCTGTGGCTGGAGCAGGAGCTGGCAGGTGCCGGGCCTTGGCGCCGTGCTGAGTCCCTCGCCAGGGGCACACCCAGCTGCCGGCGGACGGGCTGGGCGGGCTGGGGCAGAGGTCTCGGCTTCCGGAGGCCGGGGCTTGGGGTGCCCGGTGGGGGCAGGCCCTCGCCGGCTGGGGACGCGTCCGCAGAGAGCCTGGCCCTGCGGGTCCGTCCTGGCTCAGCACCAGCTTTCCAAGGCCCCCATGGGCTGAGTCGTGGGCGCTGCGGCCGGGGCCGGAGCGCCTGGAAACCATCTCCCTCCCTGCAGGCTGACGGGGCCGAGGACCTGGCCCATGGCCGCCTGCAAGCGGCCCCGCTGGCTGCCGGCGTGGATGGGCGTCGCGCTCTCCGCCTTCCTGCAGGTAAGGGGAGGGCCGGGGGTGCTCCCCGCTCAGTTAGGGGCCCGAGCCGAGGTCGCCTGAGGTGTGTCTGACCAGGCCTGCCCGACGCTGCTCTCACCCCAGGCGCCCGGCACTTCTGGCTGCTCTGTCCGAATGACCCGACTCCCTCGGCCCCCCCTGCTTTGGCACAGGGCCTTGGTGACCCTGGTGACTGTCACTTGGGGCTCAGATGGACCCCTCTTTTCAGTCTAGAATGGGCTTCTGCACCTGCCCAGTGGCGGCGGGGCCTGGAGGCCAGGGCACAAGGAACGGGCAGGCCCAGCTTCTGGACATCGCCGCTAAATGGGGTCCTGCATCTGCTGCTGTCGCGGTGCGCCCTGCTCGGGGCCTCGCCTCACTCCTGCCTTTCCTGCTGGCCTGGGGGCCCGGCTCAAGCCTGGTGTCCACATTTGCCTACAGAACTGACTCAAGCAAAGGAGGCCCGGAGAGACAGCAGGGAGTGGTGGACAGTGGCAAAGTGGGGGCATGCGTGCCGTCTGTCAGGGGCAGCTGCTGCCCGTGCCTGCTGACCGCTGCCCGGGAATCAGGGCCGGGACCACCAGGTGCCCCTGTCCCTCAGACGGCCGGCTGGCCAGCCCCCTTAGCACGGCCCGCGACACAGTGCTGAGATGCGCGCGCAGTGGGCAGCCAGGCCGAGAGGCCGGGGCCCGTGTGCCGGGACGCCTGGCCCGCAGCGGGGCTCCCGCCGGGGGAGGTCCCCAGCACGTGTCGTGGGCCGAGCGCCCCCAGGCGCTCGAGGCCTGTGTTGTGGGGCGCACACAGGAGCGCAGCCCCGCTGGCTCTCCTCCCTCCTGACTGGGCCTCTGCCCCTCCCTGCCCCCCACCGGCGGGCTCCGCGCTCCCTGAGAGCCGTTGGCGGGTTCTCTCCTCCCCCAGCCGGCCCATGGGTCTGCCCCCCTCACACTGACACACACCCGCTGTGAGAACCCGTCCGGCGCAGGGGTCCTCTCCGGAGGGGCGGGGCGCCTGGAGCCCACAGCCGGCCGCACACCGGCCCCGGCTGGCGCGCCCGCCCCTGCTTGCGCGGGGCTTCCGGGTGCTGGTCTCGCGTGTTGTCCGGGGCCGAGGGCGGTGTTTGTCCCGGGCGTCTCTGGGCCCCTGGGGTCTCCCCATCTGGCTCCGCAGGCTGGCGGCGTCGGGCAGCGCGCACTGGCTCGGGGTGTACAGGGAGGGGCCATCCCGCGTCCCGCTCAGCTGCCAGCTCTGCCCGAGCCTGTGCTTCCTGCCGCGGACTGCAGGGGGCACGCGCGAGGCGCCGCCCGCGCTGGGATGGGGGGGGCGGCCTGGGGGAGGCCCCTGGGGGGGGGGCGGGGCCGGCCAGGCCGTGACCCTGGGCCTGGAGAGAGGGCCTGGCGAGGGACAGTCGGCCTGCCGGCCGGACACGCTCCTCTCCGCAGGGCCGCCCCTCGGCTGTCTGGGCGCCTGGGCCATGGCCCAGGGCTGCGGGGCGCTGGGGTCTCCAGGCCTGATGGGCGTGGGCCTGGGGGGCGGGGCCATAGCCGCAGGACCGACTGAGCCTGGACGCTGTGGCCCGGCGCCCCGCCCCCCACTCAGGCGCTTGAAGGCCCCCTCGGCCCGGCAGCCTCCCCGTGGGGACCGCGTCTCTGGAGGGCGCAGTGGTCTGTTCCAGGCGCTCCCCAGCCCCGGCCCGCCGCGCGCCCCTTA
Source organism: Scalopus aquaticus (assembly GCA_004024925.1). NCBI lineage: Eukaryota > Metazoa > Chordata > Mammalia > Eulipotyphla > Talpidae > Scalopus > Scalopus aquaticus. The sequence goes on along the minus strand of PVIJ01005929.1, from coordinate 32,217 downwards.
ATGAAGGCCTGGCGGGGTCTCTCAGTGACTCAGGGTTCGGGCCGTTTATGCCTTTTCTTCGCTCAGCGCGGATGTGTTTATTCTTTGAGGGCACCACATCGCCTGATAACGGGGCTAACGTGCGCCCTGCTGCGCTGCGTGAGGGGCAGGCAGCCGGCCACCCTCCGCCTCCCTGCCGTGTCCCCCGGGGTCCCGTTTGCCCGCCCCCTTCCTGGCCCCACATTCCCACTTGGCTCGCAGCTCGTCTCCCCGCCGGGCGGCGCCCCGGAGTGGGGAGAGGGTGGGGCTGGGGCCTGCTCCCCAGCTGTGGCAGGTTCTGGGGCCCGGCCTCCCTGCCGCTCCGGCCGCTGGCCTGTTGGCCGGCTTGGCACACGGCCCTGGGCCCGCGCGGATCTGCAGGGCCGAGGGGGGCGGGGCACCCCCGCGTGGGCAGGGCCAGCCGTGCCCCCCTGCCCCGCCGCAGCTCCTCCCACCAGCTATTCCCGCAGGCGCGTTTTGGGGTCTTCAGCCGTTTCTCGCTCTGCGGCTCCCGGGGCTGCGGACCCCCCAGAGCTCCCAGACTCCGCGGCGCTTCTGCTCCTCCTGGCGCCGAGCTCGCAGCCCGCGGGGCCCTCTGCGGTCGCGGCCCCATTGGCCGGCAGGGCGTCTCCGCCGCAGGAGAGCCCAAAATCTGAGTCTGGCCGGGAGATGCGCAGGCGCCGCCGCCGGGCGTGGAGCGAGACCCGCGGCCCCCGGGCCGTGGGACGTCAGTTCGGTCCGTGCGAAAGCGGGACCGTGAACAGCTGAGCTCGTTTCTGCCGGCCGCCGGCCCGCCTGTGAGGACACCCTCGTGCCTGCGCGCACACCCCCTGCAGCGACCGCGCACGGCCTGGGGTGCGCCCGAGCCGCTGCTCGCGAGCCGCCGGGTCTTAAATGGACGCCGGGCTCATTTCCAGAGCAGCCGCACGGGGCGCGGCGTCCACCCCGTGAGGTGCAGAGGCCCTGCCCGCGCTGGGCCAGCTCGCGCGTCGCGGGTGCTCTCTGCCCGGCTGCCTCCGCAGGCCCCCACCGCGGCTCATCCGGGGAGGGGGGTCTCGCTGCCGGCCTCGCATCCACGGTGACTGGGGGGGGGATCTCAGCAGGTGGGTCAGCATGTCGGGGGCCAGGCCCCTCAGCGCCCAGTCGCCCAGAGCTGCCCCCGAGGAAGGTGGAGTCGGGGACGCTGGCGCTGTGGACAGATGTTTCCGTTCTGAGCCGAGGAGCTTCCGGAGAGAAGGGACCCACATCTCTGGGTGGCCAGCGCCCTCGTGAGCTCCTACCAGAATGTCCACGGGTGCCCGCTGCCCACGTGTCCCCTGGGGCCCAGCGCACCTCCTAAGCCCAGCTCCTGGCTGCCTGTCCAGCCCTCACGCCAGCCCCTGCGTCCCGGGCGCCAGCCCAGCCCACCCAGCCCATCGTTCCCACTGGAAGTGCCCGGGAGAGTCTCCTCTGCCGTGTCCCCCGCGTGGAGGCCGTGGCAGCCTGGGCGGGCGGAGCAGGGCGGGGGCCTTGCCGAGCACCCTGGGCTGTCCTCAGGCAAGAGCGGGCCTGTGGGTGCTGATGGGCAGGGCGGCGGGCGCTACCGAGCCAAGGGGGCGCCCTGGCCCAGCGGGGGCGGCAGTGGGAGCGAGCGTCCTGGGCGCAGGGCATAAGCTGGAGTCCATCTGAGGACCGAACGGCTGAACTCGGCAAGTGGCCCCCAGCTCTGGCCGGCACTGAGGGCCCCTCCCGCGTGGAATCAGCTTTAGGGGCACAAGAGGGAGACTCACTGTTCTTGGGGGAGCGCTGGCCCCGAAAGCCGGCTTCAGGGAGGATGCGGGTCCAGCCACGAGGCCTGAGCCGGGAAGTACAGCCGCAGGCGCTGAGCCGCCCGGAGCAGCCGCCCCAGGAAGGCCGACCCGAGCCGGCCAAGCCGCGGCCTAAGGGCCGAGGAAGGACCAGCTTGCTGACGTGTCGCGACAGAGGTGGGGGCGGCCCGTGCAGCCGGGGGGCTGGCCGCCGGCCGGCGTTCATGGACCCCGAGTCTCGGGGTTATGATTGTGATTGCTCTGGGCTTATTTTTACAAAGATGCTAATTTCCATAAATAGCATGGAAGCAGAAAGCAATTTCCTCTCCAAGTATTTTATGCAATTACTTTCTGGAATTCGTCAGCACTGAACAGCTCCAGCCAATGTACGCTATAAATTATCGTGCAGATATTCGGACAAATATTTGTTCTCCAAGCTTCACTTATGAGGAGAACAGCTTCATTCTATCCGGGAAACATTCAGGAACAGGAAGAACTATTTTTTTCATTAAATTGTATCAAAGGACTTTTTAAATTCACTCCACTCGCTTTTGAAGTCACCTTTGTGCTTTTTTCTTCCTGACTTAAAAATACAACACATATTAGCTGTAAAAATGTGGCCAGCAGCAGAGGACAAAGTTGGAAAATTCTACCCTGTTAGGTTGTCATAGGTTGTTCCTAATATTCTGTTTAAAAGACTCGCTTCTAAAGTGCTGTATTGTGATTTGACCGGGCGGCACAGCCGCTGCAAAGGCAGCAGCGTGAGGCCCCTCAGGTCGCTGGCGGCTTGGGGCGCTCTGGCCCCCAGCCCACCTCGGGGTCGCTGCGCTGCAGGGGCTGAGTCGACTGCGGCTGGTCAGTTTTATCTGTTGCTGCAAACGCTGCTGCTGTGGATATGTTTGCAGATCTTTCTTGATCACGTTTGTGATTATTTTCTTTGAATATGTTTCTAGAAAAATGTATTTGTTGAGACACGGTTTTTTAAAAAAAGATTTATTTATTTTTGCATACACGAACTGGGGTGCAGGCCAGAGGTATGGGGTGGTGAGAGGACTCCCGAGAGACAGAGTGGGGAGCAGAACAGGCGGATCCACTGAAACCCACTGCTGAGGGGCAGCGGGGAGACAGGAGAGGTCTGCTGCGCCCTGGGGGCAGCTCCCTGGCCGGGGATCGAACTCGTGCCCCTCGACCCCCCGCCATCTGCTGGACCCCAGGAGCCTCCTGCCCAGCGTGGTGGGGCTCTGAAGACCTGCTGGGGGGTGGGCTTGCGGTAGCTGCGGGCGGGCGGCTGGCAGGGGCAGGGGGCTGACAGCCCCAGCCTGTTCCCGAGCCCCTCCCCGGCCCCCCTTCCCGATAGGCCGGACTCCGCACCCCACCCGGCCCACCCACCCGGCACCCTCGGAGCTGAGCTCCCGTCTCTGGGGCGGCCGCGGCGGCCTCGGGCTCTCTGCCGAGCTCGGCTGTTTGTGAAAATACGTCGCGTTGTTTTCTGGGGCAGAAAGTCTGCTCTTCACTCTTTCGTCAAACAGACAGGCTGAGAGAGAGGACACAGGGCGGGGGGACGGGCCTCTGAAGGTGTCCACTGCACCAGAACTTGGCCGGTGCCCGGGAGTGTCCAGGCAGCTGGGAGGTTTCCGGGTGAGGGCCGAGGACCGGGGCAGTCTGGGCAGCCGGGCGCGTGCCCCTCTCCTGGACGCCGGGCCTGGTGTCCAGCTTGGCCGTGGCCAGGAGTGGGCTCCCCATCATGGCCGGGCCGCGGGGGTTCTCCCGTGGTCCTCGGCCTGCCCTGACCTGTGCTCTCGCCCTCCAGGCCTGGGCAGAGAAGTCTCCTGGCGCCTACTTCCTGCCTGAGTTCGCACTGTCCCCGCAGGGGAGCTTCCTGGAGGACGCAACCGGGGAGCAGTTCCTCACCTACCGCCTGGACGACCAGGTAGGGCCGGGGCAGCGTCGGAAGCGCCGCAGAAGGGCCGAGCTGGCACTGGGCGTCTAGCAGCAGCCTCGCAGCGAGCGCCTGGGCAGGCCGGGGCCGCGCTCACGTCCAGCAGGCACGCGGGACTCTCCGCCCTCCACACGCGTGTCCCCCCCTCTGCCCTCGCTGCTTCCGCTTCATTTCTTTCACCCACGCTTTTCCCAAGTCCACGTTCCAGAAGGACGTCATCTGCGGCTGTGGGGGCCCTGGCTGGCCAGGCGCAAGGCTGGCGCGCCAGGGGCCGGGGCCCAGCTTGCCCTCCCACCTCCGGCCTCGAGGCCGGCTCTACCCGCGGCGAGGTTGGCGCGTCGTTGCCGTCACCCAGTCTGCGGTGGGCGGTCACTGCGGCCAGCAGCTGGGGTCGGAACTGGCGCCCACAGGCTCGCCGGGCAGAGGCTCACGTGCGTGTGGGGTGCTGGCACCGCTGCCCCAAGCCGAGTGGCTGGGCCTCCGCCGCGCGGACCAGCACAGGACGGCGCTCGGGACGCCCCTCCCAGCGCACAGAGCCGCGTGGCCCGTCCACCCGCCCGGCGCTGCCCGCGAGCCGCAGACGTGCAGAAGCAGAAGCGCCGAGTCTCGGGGGTCGGCCGTGCGAGTCCGCCCGGGCAAGCGCGAAGAGGCGTTTTCAGCCTGGAGCTGTAGACACTAAGAGCGCACGCTTTCTTGGAGCGGCCCTGGCCGGAGAGCCGTGGCTGACCGCCTGTGGGCCTGGCCGCTGTGGGGACGCGGAGAGGCCGCCCCGACCCGCCCGAGACCCGCCCCAGACCCGCCCGCAGGCAAAGGCCGTTGCAGCTGACGGTGCTCAGCAAGTGACTCTGCCACCGCTGGTTAACTATTTAGAGAAAGGCAATTTAAATCATTACCATATGCCAAAATAAATTCCAGATGGGTTGAAAAGTTTAAAAAAATCGAACTTTAAAAATATAAAAGGACTATTAAAGTAGGTGTTTCTCAAATTTCAGGTGGCGACGCACACAATGAAAGGAAAATGAAATCCATGAATGAGTTTCACTGCCTAGAAGACTTGAAATGTGCATTTGTTGAAAAAGGTGCCAACAAAAACTTAAAGAATATGAATCATTTAAACATACTTACATGTAAAAGACTGTAAATAGAAAAAAAAGTTAAATACAGTCAAATAAGTAAAGGAAAATAATTCTTCTAAAAAGAAAACCAGTGGGACAGCCCCGCGGGGTGCTGCCGTCTCGCTAATCCAGAGAACGTGGACTCAGGGCCCGGTCTCAGCCCCAGCGGGCGCCCGCGGGCCTTAGGGCAGCCGGCCTTGGGGAAGGGCCGCCCAGTCTGCCGCCACCTACCGGTCAGGGGCGCTCTGCTGGCCCCCTTTCCCGGCTCCGGCCTGCGGCCCCGGGGGTGCTGAGCCCAGTCTCGTGGGCACGCTCGGGGTGCGTGGGCTGGCGTGACCGCCCGGCGAGGTCCGTGGGCCTGGCGGGGGGAGCGCGCTGGGGGGCCCGTCCCGTCTGGGGCCGCCACTGCTTCTCTCGCCGGCGACGCGGGTCGGGCTCCTGTTGCTCAGCTCGGGGGGTCGCGGGCCTCGGTTTCCCGGGGAGACTTTAACACTCTGTGGTCCGCTCACGTGTCAGTGCGTGTTTCTGTCACCGGGATCAGGGGGCCGCTCACGTATTCATACGTGTTCATCTCGTCTCTGGTTTTTCACGCCACGGTGGATTGATTTGGAACTATTACGAGCTATTTCTTGGATCGTGCTCAGTCTAGAAGCTTCTCACATTGTTTTGGTGAAAGTGGAAGGTGTTTTATGAGAGATGTTACAGTTTTTTTAATATCCAGTCTTTCAGGAGTTGTGTGTGTTTTTTTGTTTTTTGCTTTTTTAAAGATTTATTTTATTTATACATACAAGCTGGGGTGCAGGCCAGAGGCGTGGGGCGGCGAGGGGCTCACCAGAGACAGAGTGGGGAGCAGAACAGGCAGATCAGAAATACACCGCTGAGGGGAGCAGCGGGCGAGGCGGGAGAGGTCTGCCGCGCCATGTGGGACTCTCCCCGGCCGGGCGTCGAACTCGCGTCCCCGCTGCCGACAGCTCCACAGCGCAGCGCTCAACCGCTGCGCCACCGGGGAGGCCCCAGGAGCTGTGTGTGTTTGCTGAATGCTTCTACCGTCCATGCGGCGGCACAGACAATGGCCGGCCCCAGGGGCTGGGAAATTCAAAGGGCAGCGGCACACAGGGCTGATGTGGAGGTGACTTCGAATGCCTCGGACCACGCGTCTGGCGGGTGCCCAGGAGAGCGGAGGCCTGGCCGCCAGCGCTGTCTGGCGCAGGGACCTGCGGACCGGCCTGGGCGGCATGTCGCTGGGCTCGGCGTGTGGACGGGAAGGCACGGTGGGCCTCGCGGCATAAAGGGAACAGAAATCGCCCCTGTTTTGATTCACAATAATTCTTTACAGCTTGAAACAGCTTGATTATACAGACGGGACCTCACGTGGACCGTCCGTCCAGAGCAGACTTTGTGGTAACCGTGGACGACGCGTCTGGGGGCTCTTGGGGGCTTCTAAGATCATCTGCAGTTTGTCTGCACGAAACCTCTCAGGTCTCCAGGAGGCCTGAGGGCCAGTGGCGGGCTCGGCAGCGTCCATCCTGCTGACCGGCTTGGGGCCGGGTCTCGTCAGCACCGAGCGCCGCGGTCTAAACGGCAGACGGGGAACTTTCCCTCTCGGCCTCTGGCCGCCACGCTGGCGGGGCCCGGCCTGAGCTGGGGCGTCCGGCCGGGGTGTCTGCTCCGCCGCACCCCAGCGGCCTGCTTGTGTTCCGGAAGGTAATCCTCATTCTGATAACGGTGTGTAGCCGTACACAAGTAGCCTGTGAGCGATAAAATAACTGACGTGAAAAACACAGGAGGCGGCGGCGGGCGAGATACAGGTGGACGGCGAAGGCAGAAGCGAGATCACACCCAGCCGCCGGGCCCGCGCCTCAGGCCAGGGAGAGCGGAGACGGGGCCGGCTTCTGGCCGCCAAGGGGGCAGCCCGGCCAGCGCAGACGGGCAGCCCCGGAGCTGCGAGCGAGCCAGGCCCCGGGACAGCAGGGACGCAGCTGTCACCACCAGGGCAGGGGCCGCGGCTTCCAAACGGGCCGGTCAGTGTGGGCCTCTTCAGCCTCCCTGCCCGGTCACCTCTGACTGTGTCGTTCCAGAAGCTCCTCCCAGTGGAATCTTCTTGAAAGTGTGAGGGCATTTTTGGAGCCAGTGGGAGATTTTTGGTAAACTATAGAGTTTTTTTTAATGCATTTCAGTGACCTAAAGGCTTTTTCCTTGTTTGGGTGTTGGTTTGGTGTTTGTGCTGGGCAGTGCTAGCCATGCCCGCATCGAGGGCCAGCGAGTGACCGTGCCGGGCTGGGGTTCCCCGGTCTGCTGTGGCAAGAGCAGAGGCCTCGCCCCAGAGACACGGCGGGACTCCGAGGGGTCTCTGCTGAGCAGGGCCCCAGGAGGCTGTGCAGCCTCGGCCCTCGCGCTGGCCGGCGGATGCGTTCCCCTGCAGCTGCGCCTCCTGACAGCGGCCTCGAGCCTGCAGCTTTCCCAACATCCTACAGACAGCAGTGACACGACACGGGTAGGGCCGTGGGAGGTGTGCTGGACCCATTAAAGCCTAGACCTACTGCGACATACAGCCCAAAAGATGACACGTTTTTGGTGCAGCAGACCTCCCGTCTCGCCTGCTGCTCCCCTCGGCAGTGTGTTTCCGTCGATCTGCCTGTTCTGCTCCCCGCTCTGTCTCTGGTGAACCCTCTCGCCGCCCCACGCCTCTGGCCTGCACCCCAGCTTGTATGCATAAATAAATAAATCTTTAAAAAAAGATAATACGTTTTTAAAAACTCAGGAAACACTTATAAAATGTATTAGTTATCAGTAGACAAAAAAAATTAATTCCACAAATCAGAAATTGTATGACTTATTTTCTCTGACCACAGTGCCCTAAAATTATAAATTCAGGAATTTATAGTTCTGAAGTTATAAATACAGGAAAAAACACACCAGCTCTCTCTATTGGAGAATTTTAAAACACCCTTCTTGGGTTAAAGAAGTATCCAAACTGCCATTACCAAAGCCTTGGAAATGGAAGAGTTGAGAGGGTATTGGGTGAAAACATCGCAGCTAAAAGGGCTTTGCACGTGCAGCGCTGAGGGAAGCTTCATGGCTTGAAAGACGGGAAGGATTGGAAAATAAATGAAGCAGGTTCAGACAAAAAGCACTGAAGACATCAGACTCAGAGGGGAATGAAAATTAGAGCAAAGATGCGGACGCAGTCACACGAGGAGGCTCCCCCGGGCGAGGAGGTCGGAGCAAACTGGCCAGACTCACAGACGGTAGGTGGGCTGCAAATTAGGAGCAGCTTCGTGATAACAAACGTGAAAAATTAGGCAGAATGTATCTTTTAAAAGTAAAAGCCGAACTCCTAAAATAAATAACAGGAACATAAGCAGAACGGTATTTGTAGAATAAAGCTGGAAGGCGCCAGCTGCCTGTGACCTGGAGTCGGCCGGAGCGTCTGCGGGGCGACTCCAGCAACCACGCGGCCACCTGCGTTTCCGAGGCACAGAATCGTCCCGGAGCAGGCGCGGCCGGCAGGGGCCGGAGCAGCCAGGCGTCCGCGGCTCGCAGCTGCGGTCCCGCCGCGGCACTGGTTCCTCCGCCGTGGCCCTCCGAGACCCGTGCTCCCGCCGGGTTTGCAGCCAGGGAGGGCGGGTTCGAGCTGAGGGGGCGTCGTGTCAGCGGTCTCGAGCCTCGAGGCTTGATTCTTGACCGGCTCCCAGGCGCCCCTGCTGGCCCGAGACCGGCTCTCGCTTGCCCTTCCAGGACCGGGCGGGACTCGCCGCGCCCCCGCGGATCCGAGGCAGCTTCGCGTCAGAAGCGCCGTCGCCAGCTCGTTCGGAGAAGGGGGGAGACGGCAGCCGGGAGAGGCCGGGCACCGGCGCCCGCATTCGCAGGCTGCCCGCGAGGCGCGCGCCCGGGACGCCGGCCGGACACAGCCAGCTCGGACGCCCGGGGGACGGCGCCGGCTGGCCGGGGCAGACTCGTCCGGCGTGTCCGCGGGCTGCGGTGAGAGGCCGGGCCAGCTCAGCGTCCTCCGCGGCAGCGACGGGGCCCGGAGGTGACCGCTGGTGGGCGGGGCCGGCTTGCTCCCATCGCGTCCACTGAGCCCGGGCCTCGTGTTCCCACGGCCAGAGGGAAAGCGGGTGTCCCGGCGCGGCAGGCCCGGGCCCCGGGCAGCGTGGAGACGGCCAGACGCGGGGGCGTCCCGCTCGGCCTCAGCGGGCAGGAGGGCCTCCGCCTGGGGCCGCGCCGCCCCGGGGCCGCCGGCTGGCGGTGCGGCCCGGAGTGCCGCGGGGGCCTCTGCGCCCCGACCGCCCGCACGCCCGCGCCGCCGCTCTCCCGCGCGGCCCAGGTCTTCGCGTTCAAGGCTATACAGTTTTTAAAAATTCCTTTTTGACTTTTCTTGGTGATTTACCGTGCGTCACGGTTTCACGCAGAAACAGGCCGCGTGCGGAGGCGGCCCCAGCTGAGCCTCTCCTGGGCTGGCGGCCGTCGTCCTACTGCGCGCTGGGCCCCGGCCGTGCTTCTGCGGGGCCGCGCCCCGAGTCCGTCCCACCGAGACGTCTCCCTCGCTCCTGGGGTCGGTGGCGCGTCCTTGCCGTCGGGGGCGTCAGAGACCCGCCGCACCGTCAGAACTCGGGCGTCTCCCCTCCCGCCCGGCTGCCCCCGCGCCTGGCTCGTGCCCAGGCCGAGCGCCCACGGGCCTTGCGGGGGCGTCTGTGTCCCTGTGGAATCTGGGGGCACCGCGCAGGAAGGCACGGGGAGCACAGGCTCTCCATGGAGCTGCACAGACGGTCAGAAGGGAAGCTGGAGGAGACCTGGGGCCCTCGGTGGCTTTTTAGTCTTTCAGAGAGTGGCAGCCGGGTACCAGGCAGGCAGGCGGCGCCGGGAGCCTCCCAGCCGCGCATCTTCACTCTCCCGGGCTCTCTGCTGCACCCCGCACGGCCCTCTGCGCCCCGCTGTGTTCTCTGCCGCGGCTGCGGCTGCTTCCTCTGCTTAGAGTCACTGGCCCAGCTGCGCCCCCTCACGCAGCCCCTCACCCGCTCCGGGTGCCCCCATGAGGCCTGCGCTAGGCCCGCAGGGGCCGTCATTGAGGGGAGGGCGGAAAAACCCGGTAATTCTCTACCCTACGGGGTGCGGAGGGCCGGCCTCCCTCGCTGCCCTTCAGTCCGGCCCACGGCAGGGTCACAGCAGACTTGCCGATGGCCAACTCAGGCGTGAGGGCAGCCTCAAGAGAGGGTTCACGTGGCCACTTGAGAAAGCCCTGGTGGCACGGGGTTCTGGGAATTACTGCGGACAGTTTGGGAAGAGAGAATTAGGGGAGGGTCCCCAAGGGGTCGCGGTGGAGGCCGAGACCTCTGGGAGACTCTGGTCACACGTGGAGCGGCCGGCAGCCCCAGCGTTACTCTGGGGGCTGGGCTGGCCGGAGGCGGACGCAGCCCCCCCAAGGCCCGCCGGCGCCGCGGCCGCCCCTCCCCCTCCGCCGGCCTCCTGCCCGTGACCGCGGCCGCTGGGAGGATTTCCTATTTGCGTTGTAACGTTAGCCTGCGCTCGAGACTCAGGTCTGGTTAGCTGGCTGCTGGCTTGGCACCGCGTCTGCTCGCTGTTTCAAAAATCGCAAGTATGCGCGGCGCAGGCCGCGGCCCGGGCCACGTCCGGCGTGTGTGCCGCCCGGCTGGCGGTGGACGCCGCGGCTGCCTCGGCGCTGGGGTGACAGGTCCAGGGGCGGCCGACCGCAGCGGGCGGCTGCGGGGCCAAAACCAACACGGGAGGCGGCGGGGGCAGGCCGGAGCTGGCTGCAGCCGCCGTCGGGGGCAGGGCGTTCCGGGAGCTGGGCCCAGGCAGGGCAGGGGCGGGCGGGGTCTGCACGCGACGCCTCGCTCCCCCACCCAGTCAGGGTCACACCTCTGCCTGACGGATGGGTTTAGACAGGGCAGAAGCGCAGGTGGACGCAGCGCTTCCAGCAGGGCGCCCGCGCGGGGCGGGGCGGGGCAGGCGCGGGGAGGAGCGCGGGCTTGCGCAGCTGGTCTCCATCCCGCGCCTGTAGCCGCGCCTGGCGTCCCGGCCGGCATGGAAGGGTTAAAGCCCGTCGAGCATCAGCACGAGCGGGGTGGGGGGGGCGGGGGGCCCGGGCCCAGGGCGGAGGTGGGGGCCGGGGGCCGGGATTGGGGGCCCAGGGCGGGGCTGTGCGCAGGTGCGCGGGGCTCTCCTGCAGGCCGGACCGTCCTGCCCTGGGCGGCGGCGCTTTCGAGCCAGGCTCGTCTTTCCCTCTGCGGAGGTAGCTGCAAACATGGACGTTCAGAAATGACCCTGAGGAGGGAGCTTTCTGTGCTCAGACGAGCTTTCTCCTGCCAGTTTGTTGCTACCTTGTGCTGGGACCAAAGGGATGAGGCAGGAATGGGCAGAAATCAGCGCTGATGCTTCTTGTTGCGTGCAGAAGGTGCGCGTGCCCGCGGGGCGGGGCTTCCAGGCCGAGCCCCCGTCGCCAGGGCCCGTCGCCGGGACGGCTGGGCGGCGCTGGAGGTGCTGATCCCGCTGTTTTCTTCCGGGGGAGATATGTCACCAGATGCTTTCCCTCATACCCCGCCCGTTTTAGCATAAAGGCACAAAGCTGTGGGCAAAAACCCCAGCCCAGCGCCCAGCGCGCACAGATGAGCAAAGGGAAGGGAAACAAACGGGAACATCGCAGAGAACTCTGGGCGTTCCCTGGGACACCCGCGGTGATGCTCTTCAGCTTCGCACTCAGCCCCTCGGGAGGCCCGGAGTAAAGCCCGCTCAGCTGTGGGCGTTTAGACGTTTGCCTGATGCCGGACTTCCGGCCTGGGCGCCAGAGGCGCCCCGAGCTGCGGCCGAGCTCTTGGTGGGTCAGAACCCGGTTTATGCCCCGCCCCGGGCAGGGTGCCGCTGCTTGGGGGCGGTCAGTGTCCAAGTGGCCCGCACAGCGGTCGCCTAGGACAGTGAGCGGTAGGGCAGCCAGCCCAGCTTCCCGCTGCCCCCCGTCCGCCCAGTGGCCGCTGGCTGGCCGAGGCCCTCCAGGCCTAGCGTGCCCCTCCCCAGCTCCCTCTCGAGTGTTTGTTTTCGGTCGGGTGCGCTGGGGGCAGCGAGGCCCAGCAGGCCCAGCCGCGCGGGTGAGCGGTGCCCTGGTGCCCAGCACTGGGCCGTCGCCTCCCTCCTGCTTCCCGCCGTGGGCAGACACGCTCCTGTCCTGCTGCAGTTAGAGCAGTGGGCGGTCACGGCAAGAGCCCACAGAACACAGACGTGAAAGCAAAAGTCACCAAGCTGGACGGGCCAGAGCCCGCCTGGAGCAGCTACCGCCCGCTGGGGGCGCCGCCTGTCACCCCGCCTTGGGGGCGCCGCCTGTCACCCCGCCTTGGGGGCACCGGCCAGTCACCCCGCCTTGGGGGCGCTGGCCAGTCACCCCGCCTTGGGGGCGCCCGCCAGTCACCCTGCCTTGGGGGTGCCGCCTGTCACTGTGCCTTGGGGGTGTGGCCCTGGACCACGCAGAGGGCTGGGCGAGTGTCCAGAGCTTCCCGGCACGTGCCCTCGGCCGCGCCCCCAGGCTCACCGGGCGTTTCCCTGGGTGTCCTGAAAGCTGGCCTGGGGTGCCCGCCGGCTGGCCGGCCCTCCCCCCCAGAGTCCCCGCAGAGCCCCGGCTGACCGTGGCCGGCTGCTGGACCCCTTCCTCGGTCTTGCGTCCCCAGCTGACTCGGCGGTGACAGCCCAGACCAGAACAGGGCGACTCAGGGGCGTCCCTGTGCCCCCGCAAAAGCCTTAATCATTTGCTCCCCAGGGCTGGAGCCTCTCTAGGGGGCCCTCACCCCCGAAGGCCTCCTTGGGCTGGGCGGGCAAGTGGGAGCTGCAGCGGCCGCTCCCCCCGCCCGGCCCTGCCGTGCAAGCCAGGGGTGTGCCGACGCGGGCGCCCCTAACGTGCCCTAGCACAGCGTGGGGGGCGGCCGGCCGTCAGGGAGGGTCTCGGGGCCGAGCAACTGTCCACGCGGAAGCGCTGCTCCCGGCTCAGCGGCCCGCTGGGTGGGGGCTCGGGCGGGGTGGGGGGCCGCCAAGCCACACCTGCCCGGTGTCCCCTTCCTAGACCTCGAGGAACATGCGCTCAGACGAGGAGAACGACGGCAACTGGGACGCCTGGGGGCCCTGGAGCGAGTGCTCGCGCACCTGCGGGGGCGGCGCCTCCTACGCCCTGCGCAGGTGTCTGAGCAGCAGGTAAGGGCGCCGCGGCGCGGGCGCCTCCGGGTGGGGGCGCGGGCGGGGCCGCCGTGTGCGCAGGCGCCTCAGCCTCAGGCCCCGGCTTGGCTGCCCGGGCGGGCGTGGCCCAGCGTCCAGGGCACGTCCGGGGCGGGGTCTCCGCCCCACCTGCGCGGGTCCAGTTCCCAGAGTAAGTCCGTGGGAAGCTTTTAAGAAATGCTGAGGCGTGCTGCGGTGTCCGTGGGTTTGTGCCATTCTCTTTCCCTCTCTGGACTCCAGTCCTGGCGTGTGAGGCCATTCGGGGACACTGCTGTGTCCTGCACGTCCTTCCAGAAGCAGCGTCTGCTCGACGTTTTTCTTTTCAGGGTTGGGCCGGCCCTTGAGTCTGCTTGTGAGCGGGCTGGATGTCCAGGGTTCGCCGCTGGGCCCGAGCAGCCCAAACCCACCGGCCCCTGGGCGCCTCTAACTGGAGCAAACGTCTGAGGCCAGAAAAGCAAATATAAGGGGGGGGAGGGGAGCGGAGGGGAGTAGAGCAAGGCGGCGGCTGACGGGAGCACGGAGCGGCCCGGAGCAGAGTCCAGTAGGGGTTTGTGCCAGGGCCGGGCAGGGAGGGACACGGCCGGGATCTGCCGGTCGCCCCCCGTACTGCGGCCTGAACTCCGGGAAAGAGCCCCCACCCCCGGCGCCCCTCGGGCCTGGGGCTTCTGGGCTGGACAGCCGCGGATGGTCTGAGAACCTGAGCTCCGAGTCTTTGGGGTCGGGGTCGCGCTGGCTGCGGCTCTTTCGCTCAGCCCCACTCCCCTCCCCCTCTCCGCAGGGACTGTGAGGGGGAGAACATCCGCTACAGGACGTGCAGCAACCAGGTGGGTCCTGCCCGCTGGGCGCAGGAGAGCGCACGGCCGCCGCTTCTCCCTGCCCGCCGGCCGGCTCGCCCGCCGGCCCGGCCTGGTGCTGACCAGTGTCTGAATGCACGGGCACAGCAGACAGCGGCCATGACCCAGGGGTTAAGCCTCGTGGGCGGGCGCCAGGCCCTGCCCTGCGCCGGGGGCCCCCATTCCTCCTCCTCTGTCAGGCGTGGAGACAGCTGTCCTGGCTGAGCGCCCCCGCTCACGCCGCGGCCTCCCGGGGAGCCGGCCTGAGCTGGGGGCGAGGCGGGAGGGCTCCTCTCTCACCTGGGCCCACTGCGAGGAAGACGGGCCTTACCGAGGGGGCGGCAGCCCTGCCCCCCCTGCGCGGCCAGGCCTGTCCGCGCCCCCAGCCCGGAGCGTGTGTGTCTGCCCCTGCTGACCCCCTGGGGCTTCCGGGCCGTGCGGGCCTCTGGGGTCTCTTCTGACTGACCACCGGGTCAGTTTTTAATTGAACTCCTGGATCCGATCTCATTTCCTTCTTTCACAAATATCAGCCCTGCCCCCCCCCCCCCCCCCCCCCCCCCCCCCCCCCCCCGCGGCTCAGGCTTTAGTCTCACTGAAATAGGAGAAATATGGGCACAGTGTAAGGTTTGTGACAAAGTAATACAACTAATCCCAGCGGGAAGTCTATCAACCATATTTTATTTATTTCTTATCTACTTCCAAAAAGGACTCAGGGCAGTTTACAAAGGTCAAAAGTGTAAGCACAGAAAAATCAAACTTCAAGCAACTAAAAGCAGAGAAATTATATTTTAAAATTCTGGCTGATGGTCTGTTTGGGGCTGTGGGGTGGAGCCGGCCCCCCGCCCGCGCGGAGTCGGCGCCAGATGGGGCGGGCGAGCTGTGCCCGCCAGCCACGGGGAGCTGAGAGGACGGCGTTGTCTCAGGGTAGTGGGAGTGGCTCTCTAAACTCAGGGGTGAAGAAACACCCTACAAGGAGCCCTCGCTGAGCTGACTCCACGAAAATGTAAAACTTTCTTGACTTCACTAAGCGCCAAAACCAGAATTATGTGGGAAACGTATTTCCAGGATGAATGGCAAAGAATTGATGGCTTTATTGTGAAGTGTGACAGGTTTTTTTTTCTTAAAGATTTATTTGTTTATGCATACAAGCTGGGGTGCAGGCCAGAGGCGTGGGGTGGCGAGAGGGTTCACCAGAGACAGAGCGGGGAGCAGAACAGGCAGATCAACGGAAACACACTGCTGAGGGGAGCAGCGGGGAGACAGGAGAGGTCTGCCGCACCATGTGGGAATCTCCCCAGCTGGGCATCGAATGTACATCGCTGCTGCTGACAGCTCCACAGCGCAGTGCCCAACTGCTGCGCCACCAGGGAGGCCCCCGGTTTTTGGTTTTTTAAAGATTTATTTATGTATACAAGAGCTGGGGTGCAGGCCAGATGTGTGAGGGGTGAGATGATTCCCCAGAGACAGAATGGGGAGCAGAACAGGCAGATCCACTGAAACCCACTGCTGAGGGGAGCAGCGGAGAGACAGGAGGGGCTGCTGCGCCCTGTGGGAAGCTCCCTGGCCGGGGATCAAACTCGTGCTACAGCGGCTGTGGACAGCTTCATAGGCTGAGACTTCACCCCTGCACCCTGAGGAGGGGTTTGCTGGGAGGTAGAGGGAGGCAGAGCTGTCAAGAAGACTTCTTTTTAAAGATTTATTTTATTTATTTATGCCTATGAGAACTGGGGTGCAGGCCAGAGGTGTGGGGGGTGAGAGGACTCCCCAGAGACAGAGTAGGAGCGGAACAGGTGGATCCACTGAGGGGAGCAGCGGGGAGACAGGAGGGGTCTGCTGCGCCCTGGGGGAAGCTCCCTGGCCGGGGATCGAACTCGTGCCGCAGTGGCTGCGACAGCTCCATAGGCTGAGACTTCACCCCTGCACCCCAGGGAGGCCCAAGTGGGACAGTTTTATCTGTTAAAAACATTGAAAAGACAGCCATCCCAGTAGAAGGACGCAGGACAGGAAAGGGGGAAGCCTGTGCAGGAATATCCGGAAGGCGGGTGCAGGAGCCGGCGCCAGCCCGGGGCGGGGAAGGCGCGTCCACACGCAGAGCCCCGCGCGCACTTCTGGGAGGAGTCTCGGCCCCAAGGCAGAAGAGGCGCTGAGGGGAGGCTGCTCACATGGCGGGTGCTGGTTTTCACCCCTCCCCGCAGCGTTTTGAAAAGTCCATGAAATCACCCTTTTTCTCAGAAAATTTATTTCCCGAAATCTGTCCTTGGCAACTCATCAAGGAATTATGTAACATCTTAGGTGCAAGAATCTTGTTATTTATTCTTTTTTCGAATAGCAACGATTGCCCGAAATTTTTACAATGAACCTTTAAGCTTTTATAAAATGAGAACCACAGAGTCATAGCTGGCCTGGGCCTTTGTGCCAAGCCGCCTCCCAGGAGAAAAGTGGCCATTTTCCCGCCGCCTCTCCTTAGCAGTCTCCTTGGGAGGGTCTTGACTCGAGTCATCTAGACCCGCGCAAACGCTCCCGCTCACCCCGAGGGTCCCGGGACCTGCAGCCAGAGCAGAGCTGCTGCCCCCACCCCTGCAGCCTGCTGGGCGGGTGGGCCTGGCCAGGTGGGGCAGGCCAGGGAGGGGGTCAGGCGGCCAGGGGGGCGGGGCCTGGGTGGGGTGGGGGCGGGGCCTGGCTGTGTGGGGCGGGGCCTGACTTGTGGGGTGGGGCCTAAATGGGCGGGGCCAGCGGGGCTCTGGGCAGCAAAGAAAAAGGCTCTCCGGGGGCAGCCTGTGCACGGGGAGGGGGGAGAGTGGGGTTTGGCCCCACGCTGAGGTGTCGCGGGCACGAGGACAGTCCAGCCTGCCTTTGAGGACTTGTCACCTGAAAGAGTTAGGACAGTCAGCCCATTTCAAACGCAGGCGGCTGTGCGCCCATTCAAAAACGCGCACCCAGACGGGGGCAGCGCGGCTCCGGCCGTAGCCGCGGAGAGCAGTGATGACCCAGGGGTGAGGCCTGCTAGAGGGGCGGTCAGGAGAGGGGCCGCAGGACGCCCCCAGCCGGCCTTCCGCCATCCGTTCAGTCTTGCGGCTTTTTAAAGCGAAGAAGCACGAGGGTGCGCCAGGAGAGGGGCAGGCGGGCCGACCGCGCCTCCCGGTGACGAGCGTGGCCTCCGCCCGCAGGACTGCCCCCCCGACGCCGAGGACTTCCGGGCTCAGCAGTGCTCGGCCTACAACGACGTCCAGTACCAGGGCCGCTACTACGAGTGGCTGCCGCGGAACGACGACCCCGCCAGCCCCTGCGCGCTGCGCTGCCACGCCCGGGGGCACAGCCTGGTCGTGGAACTGGCCCCCAAGGTGCTGGACGGGACCCGCTGCCGCCCCGACTCCCTGGACATGTGCATCAGCGGCATCTGCCAGGTGAGCCCACCGCCCCAGGCGTGTCCCTCCGCGCTTATGCTCGCTGGGGGAGGGGGACACCGCCGTGCGTTTCAGCGCAGAGATGGACCCCGGTGCGTCACGGTGTACTCAGGACAGCGCGCTGCACCTGCGTGTGGCTCGCAGTGCCACCTGGGGGTCTCCACCCTGATGCAGAGGGCCGAGGTGTGGCTGAGGACCTGCGTGTCTGGCCAGTGCAGGACAGACTGGTCCAGGGACCGCTTCGGAAGTTCTCTGAGCCTCTGACCACAGCCAGGGTGTTCTGGGTCTTTGGGTGCAAGGGCCAGCGCCTCCTGACAGGTGAGCAGGGTGCTCACCGCAAGTGCTCTGGCTCTTGGCAAACCTGTGATGGGGGGCTGAGGGGGAAAGCCTGACCCTGACCCCACCCCTGACCCCTAACCGCCTCCCCGTCACCCGTCTTAATAGACTGAGAGGTTCAGGGTTACAGTAACGCTGAGTGGAAGGCACAGAGCCCCGCGCACACCCCTCCTCTGCCAGACGCCGCCCTGGTGCCGCTGTGCCCAGGGGCCCGCCTGCCGGGGATGGGTCTGGCTGTGCTGTGGGCCCGTGACCCCAGTTCTGCGTTGCCAGCACGTCTCAGAGGGCAGCCGCCCGCCTGAGGCCACCGTGCTCCTCCCGCCGCCGGCCCAGACCCGCCGCTTCGCGTGGGAGCCGCCAGCCAGCTCCTCCCATGCCCCCACGGCCGGGCTCCTCTGCCCAGCACCGGGTGGTGCCCCGTCTGCCCCCCGCAGGCCACCGCCCAGGTCTGGGCCGTGAGGAGTGAGCTGCTGCTCACGGGAGGCACGTGGACACATGGGGCCCCTGCCCAGAGGCCCCATGGGGGACACATGCTGGTCCTGTCTGAAGCTCCTGCCGCCCCAGACGGTAGCAGTGGGGGCGGGGCCGGGGGCGGGGCCGCCTCGAGCCTGGGTCTGGGCAAGGCGCGCCCCTCCCGGGCAGGTCTGTTCTGCCTGCCCACACGGCCGAGGCCCATCCTCCCCCTCCTCCCGGGCCTCCTGCTCCCACGCTGCCTGGCGGCTCCAGGGCCCCAAGAGCTCCCGGGTGACGGGCCAGTTGGCCTGGGGCAGCAGAGGGCCAGCGGCCAAACACCCTCTGGCTTTCAAGGCGGGAATTGTCAGCGTTCTCCTCTAAGGTGGCAGCCAGGAAGGTGGCTGGACAGACTGGTTGGTTTCTGAAGGATGAAACGGGGCCGAACTTGCCTCATGCCCCCACTAAGCGCTGGCCTCTTGCTGGTGAGGTGGCCCCGGCCGGGGCTAAGGGGCCGCTTCGCAGGCCGCTGGCTTTACGTGTCCATCCCGAAAGGCGGTGCTCGCGGGCTGGAGTGTCCCGGCCATGCAGCGGGTCTCCGCAGGGGAGCGTCCAGCGCGCTGCCCGCCAGGCTCCTGCTGGGGGCGGTTCCCCGGGCCCGGTGGCTGTGAGGCGTCGTAAGGAGAAGCGTCGTAACGAGAAGCGTGGCCGGCTGCCACGCACAAGGATGGACCAGGACGGGGTCGGCGGCCCGGCCCAGGGCCCTCGGCGGTGAGGGCACCTCTGTCCCCCCGCAGGGACTCCTGGTCACCGACCTTCCTTCCCCACGCTTTCTGTGATGCGGTCACGCGTGTTTGGCCTTAAGACGGGTGGACGTGACTTTAAGCCACACGGGATGCAGGCGCGGGCGGGGTGCTGAATGCCCGAGACTTCGGAGGCCTCCCAGCCCCGGCGGGCGGCCAGGCTGAGGCCCACACCCTCCCGGGGGCCTGGCTGGAGGCCGCGGCCGCCTGCGCTACGGCGAGCAGGGACCAGGCTGGCCAGGACAGGGCTGCGGGACGCGGGTGTCCGGGGTCTTTCCCGCGTGCTGTTCCGTGTGCCCGCAGCTGGTTGGGCATCTGCGCCCCTCCGGCGGGGTCCGGGCCAGGCCCCACGCCCTGGCCGGCTCTGCACTGGCCCCGCCTCCTGCCGCGCGGCCTCCCTGTGAGGACGGGCGACCGGCCTGGCCCGGGGCTGCCGGGCGTGCACGCCCAGTCCGCTCGGCGCCAGCACAGCGCCGGCCCCGCCCTTGCGCCAGCCCTGCGGTCGGTGTCCTGCTGCCGTCTGCGCGCCGCGGTCACTGCTCAGCTCCTCGTCCGGTAACGGAGGCCCCTCTCCGGCGTCCTGCCGAGAGGCCGCTTGCGGCGGATGGCCGGGCCGGGGCTCCTCCCCCTGAGCTGCGCCGCCCCCGACACGCGGAGCCGGCGCCCCGCCCCTCCGCCCCGGCCTCGAGGCCTCCCTGCCCCGCGCTGGCCCCAGCGCCCCCCACCAGACCCAGAAGCTTGGGAAGAACGGCCAGAGACCCCACCCCGACTGCTCTTCCCTGCGGCGCCCCCTCTCCCGCGCCCCCGTGGTCAGGTCCAGACCCCGGATTTACCCTCCAGGGGCCAGAATCGCGCACCGCGCTCTGCATGGGGGCGGCCCCATTCGCCCCAGGTGCGCCCGGGCAGACTCCAGGCTGAGCAGGGAGCGGAGTCTCCGGGCAGCCGCGCCCCCCGCTTCCCTGTGCGGGGCCATGAGCGCAGGCAGCGGAGCGGCCCCGCCACGCCGGGCGCTGAGGGCGCTGAGGGGACGCGGAGGCGTCGCCGGCCGGGGCAGAGCCGCAGACCGGCCTCAGTGTCCACCGGTGACAGGGTCTGGGGCGCGCGGGCATGGGGCCCTGGCCGGACCGGAAGAAGGGGGCTGGGGGCCGTTGTCCGAGCTGCCCCGGGCCCTGGGACGCCAGGCTGGACACGGCCTGGAGGGCCGCAGCCCCTGTCCTGCCCCCGGCCCGGGGGTCACCCGACACTGCTGAAGGCCAGTCGGCTCCCCTGCCAGACAGAGCGGGCGCGGTGTGGCCGTCCAGGTGTGGCCGGGCCAGCTGGCCTGCTGGCCTCTGAGCTCTCGCTCTGCCCTGTCCACAGGCGGTGGGCTGCGACCGGCACCTGGGGAGCCGCGCCAAGGAGGACCACTGCGGGGTGTGTGCGGGGGACGGCGCCACCTGCAGGCTCGTGAGGGGCCAGGCCCGGTCCCAGGTGTCTGCGGAGAAAAGTAGGTTCTCGCGGCGCCCGCTACTGCAGGCGTGTCCTCGGGAGACCCGCCCCCCAGCGCCAGGGCCCCGGCGGAGACGCCGGCTCCCCCTCCGCCAGCGCGGCCGTCTGAAGCGCGGCCGCCCGTTGGGGCCACAGCTGCCCCCCCGCCTGGCCCTGTCCGCGGGGTGCGCCCGCCCTGCCCTGCGCCGCCGCGGTCCGGCTTCTCGCGTGGGGGCTGAGCCGCCCCTCCCTCCGTTCCAGCGCCAGCCTCCGGGTGCAGCCCCTCGCAGGCCGGCGGCCTCCACCACGCAGCGGTGCGGGCCTCCCCGCTGCGCCCACGTCCCTCCTGCCGTCCCCGCGGCCGCCTGTGCACGGGCCAAGACTGCCGTGGGCCGGCCGAGGGACTCCGCAGAGGAGACCCGGGTCCCCGCAGGGCGGGCGGGGAGGCTCGGGGCCCGGCACACGCGTGCACGGGCACACAGGCCTGCGCCCGACGCCCTGGGGTGAGCGGGAGGCCGGCAGCCTGCTCCAGAAGCACCGTGGCCTCGGGCTGGCGGGCCAGGGGCTGCGTGGAGAGCCCGGCCCGGCCCTGCACCCGGGAGGCGGCCGAGCGCGGCCGGCGGAGGCCGCTGCTGCCGTGGAGGGGCGGGGCCCGGGGCGCGGCGGGGAGGGCGCTGTCCACCCGCTTCCTCCGGCAGAGGGCTGGCCCCTCGGTCACTCAGGCCCTCCCAGCCCCGCAGGTGCTGACGAGGGCTGCCCGGCTGCCCTGGACGGTGCTGCCCCTCGCTGCTGGCAAAGCCCCTCTGGCGACAGTCGCAAACCGCCTGTCCTCGGCCGGACCCCGCCTGCCCCTCGGGCGCCTGCAGGCTGGGAGGAGTGGCCGCCCCAAGGCGGGCGGTGGAAGGACGGCCTCTTTCGGGCATGGCCAGGGTGTGGTGTGTGTGTGAGGTGTGTGGTGTGTGTGGTGTGTGTGTGGGAGTGTGTGTGATGTGTGTAGTATGCTTGTGTGTGTGTGGTGTGTGTGTCGTGTGTGTAGTGTGGTGTGGTGTGTGTGTGGTATGTGTGTGTGTGGTGTGTGTGGTATGTGTGTGGTATGTGTGTGGTGTGTGTGTGGTGTGTGTGTCGTGTGTGTGGGGGTGTGTGTGGGGTGTGTGTGTGTGGGGTGTGTGTAGTGTGGTGTGGTGTGTGTGTGGTGTGCGTGTGTGTGGTGTGTGTCGCTGCACTAATGCTGTGTCTAGGCCCGGAGGCCGCTGGGCCCGCGGCCGCCTCTCTCACCTTGTGACCGGGCTTCGGGTTGTGCCCCTGCGGGGCGGGCAGTGGGGACCCCCACAGGCGGTCACCCCAGCCGGGGCCAGGCCCCCAGTGAAGGGCTGCTGCGCCCTGCTCCTCCCACGCCCCAGCTGTGGGCGCGGCGGCCTCGGCCGAGGGTGTCACTGTGCGTGCCGGGGACGCCGCTGGTGGGCGCCCTGCGCCCGGGGTCTGGGGGCGCGCGGGGGGCGGCGGAAGCCGCTGCGCGCCTGGACTGCCCTTCGGTGTGACTTGGGGTGATTATGTGACGGTGTCGCGACGCCTGCTCCAGAGTCGGCGCCCCCGGGGCTGCGGGCGCGGGGGCGGGAGCCCCGACTGCGCGTCTCACCGCTGTCCTCTCTCCCCAGGGGAAGAGACCGTCATCGCCGTCCCCCTGGGGAGCCGCAGCGCGCGCATCGCCGTGAAGGGGCCCGCGCAGCTCTGTAAGTGGCGCCGCTGCGCCCGTGGTTCCTCCCAGTGTCTTCATGAAAACGCCCCCGCGCTTGCGGGGGGCCCGGCCCCAGCCGGCCAGATCCCCCGACGCGCCGTCCCGCGGGAGCGGACTCGGGGTGCGCGCACGAACTGCCGCTCGGTGGAGCTAAACTCGGGTTCGCGATTCTGCCGGGGATGTCAGGACCCCAGCGGCGGCGCGGGCGGGCGTCCAGAGCAGGGGGCGCCTGCGGCTGGGCCCGCTCGGTTGGGGCCTCCGGGTTCTGGGGGCCTGCGGTGCGGGGGGCGCCCCCTGGGGCCCCCAGGTCGCTCCCCGCCCCCCCTTCCCGGAGCGCGCACACCGGCTCTGGCCGCCAGGAGGCCCCCGGCCGCCGCTGCCCCCCTTCTCCCGGGGAGCCGCCGTTTTAGAGCCCCAAACCACCGGTGCTGGGGCCAGGGGCCGCTCACTCTGGGGGTTCAAGTGCGTGTGTTCGTGTTTGGGGTCCCAAGCGAACACCCCCGCCGGAGTGCCCTCGCGAGAAGTGGGAACCGGTTTCTCCGATGACCCCGCGGCCGCCGCTGGCACCGTTAAAGCCTTGACCGTGGAGAGCGCCGGCCACTGACAGGCGGCGTGGGGAGCGCGTCCGCGGGGCTGGGGCGCTGGCCCCCGCTGTGCGATCGGGTGTGACCGGCCCTCTGGAGACTGAGACGCAGCCCAGGCGGCTCGGCCCCGCCGGACAGCCACGGCCACCATGCCTCCTGCCTGGAGTGGCCCCGCGAACCCGCCTTCTGTGCCCCTTTTTCATGGGGTCCCGACACGAGTCAGTCTTCCTCGTAAACGCGAAGGGGGTTCACGGGAACGGGCAAAACCTCCCAGGCACACACGAGGCGCGTCACTGGGGCTCTGGGAGCAAAGGAACTTTTGGATTAAAAAGCAGCAAGTGCTGCACCCCCGGGGCCCGTGAGAGCCGGGATGAGAAGGGCCCAGGCACCCGCCGCGGCGAATACCCTGTGTTGGGGGCGCCGGCTGATGGCGGGGGCGCCCGGGGCGGGCCCGGCTCTCCAGGGCAGGACCCGCTGCGAGGCCGCGCTCTCTGGCCCCGCCGAGCTGGACGCCCGAGCGCCCACCCCGCCCGAGCAGCGCCCAGCCCGACTTGCTCAGTGTCCCCCTTCAGAGCCGGTGGCGCAGACCCGCGGCGGGGTGTCGCTGCCGCAGAGCCCCGGCGCTTGGGAAGCAGCAGCTCGGGAGCGGGGACGCCGAGCCGGAGACGCCGCCGCCAGCCGCAGCCCCGGCCTCTGGGCCCCTCGGCCCGGCCTCAGCCCCCACCAGCCTCCAGCCGCCCGCCTCGGCTCAGGGCCCCGGAGGTCAGCGCACCTGCCCCTCGCTCCTGCCCGAGCCTCGGTGCCTGCCACCCGGGCCAGGCTCAGCGAGACGTTCTGGGCGCTCGGGGCACGCCGAGGCGGGCGCCCCGCAGGCCCGGGCGCTGGTTGGCACCTGGGTGTCCGCGTCCTGCAGCCGAAGGCCTCGCCGTGCTGGAGTCGCCACGGTCCTGGGCAGGGACCCCAGCCGGCTCTCGGTGCGCGGCCTGGGCCTGTGCGGCCCGGCACAGCCGCAGGGGCCATGCTGGTGGAGAGCCTGTCCCTCCCGAGGAAAGCGGGCACCGCAGCGCTGCGCCGGCCGCCACCTGTGCCCGCCCGCCTGTGCCCGCCCGCCTGTGCCAGCCTGCGGCGCGGCGCAGCTCTCCGGAAGGACGGTCTCTGCCTGTGGCGCGTCCTCACGGATGTCGCCGTCCCGTTGCAGTTTTCGAGTCGAAAACCCTCCAGGGGAGCAGGGGCGAGCACACCTTCGCCGGCCCTGGCGTCTTCGTCGTGGAGAACACCACGGTGGAGTTCCAGCGGGGCCCGGAGCGGCAGGCCTTCCGCATTGCCGGCCCGCTGGCCGCCGACTTCATCTTCAAGGTGGGTGCCCCAGGCCGCGGGGCTCTCCGCGAGCCCCCCGCTCCCCGAGCTGCTGCTCCCCGAGCGGCGCCGGTCCCCAGGGCCCTGCACCAGCGCGGCAGGACCCTCCTTTCCGCTCCCTCTGACAAGCTGTATTTTCATGAGTGGACCGTTCCTAAAAACTGCGCGTTTTCTTCTCCCCTCCCGGTTTCTCGCTGTGACTCCTGTTTTCCTAAGTGGCCAGTGTCCCAGCACGGCCTTGGACACTGCTCTGCCGCCCCCGTGCGGGCAGTCGGAGGAGACCCTGCAGGTCACTGTTGGGTGCGTGCATGCCGTCACCACGTGGCGGCGGCCCCAGCCAGGCTGTCCCGCGAGCGTGGTCTGCGAGGGGTGTGAGCACGGAGTTTGCGTGGATGCCCACGAGACTGCTACCTCCACCGGCCCGCTGACGCCTGCCTCTCCCTGGGCAGCGCCAACTGCCGCTGGTGGCTCTCACTTCTTCTCAGAAGACGCGGGCCGTCCTCGGGGACAAGCCTGCCTCTCTGAGCCGCTGTCGGCTCCTGCGTCGTCCTTCTCCCCTGCGCTTTGTTTTTCTGAGGGAAAGTGTTTCCCGTTGCCTTTGCCCTGCTTCCTGCTGTCCCGCCTCCCGCCTCGTCTGCGTCCCTGCCGACGGCTCTCTGGGGTTGTGAGGCCCCGTGATTATCAGGGGCCGCAGGGCGTGAAACTGCGGTTTCAGAGACTGGCGGCGGCGCCGGTGGCGGCCAGCACGCTCGGCCAGGGCCGCGTGGCGACGCCTCGGGCAGGGAGGCAGGCGCGGAGCCTGCGGCTGTCTGGGCACTCCGGTCCGGTGTGTGCGGGGCCGAGGCCGTGCTGCTGGCCGGGTCCTCAGGCCTTCTCTTGTCACACCCCCGCCCTGGGCCCAGGCGCCCTTTCACAAGGGTCCCAGCCTTACTGGTGGGGGAGTCCCCAGACCTTCTAACCTGAGTCCGCAGAGACCCTAATGCAAGCGGTGTCGCTGCCGAGGTGCCCCGGCCAGGGCCACGCGGGTCTGATTTGGGGGACACGACCCCAGCCCCCCACACCCGGGCCCTCAGGGGCCTCCCCCCTGTGGTCCTGGTTTCCTGCGTCCTCTTCGCGCGGCACCCTGGGGCCCCCTCGGGTCACGTCTGTCTGGTCAGTGGCCTGGAGAGAGGGCAGGAGGAGCTGCTGCCTGAGCCTCCCTGGCGGCTGGGCCGGGCCCTGCTGCCGCCCCTGCTCCGGGTGTGGCGGCCTCCGGCCTCCGCGGGGCGTCAGGAGGTTCGGCTTCAGGCTGTTATTAAATCGTCAGACTCCAGCGGCCCCGCGTTGGCGACAAACCCAGAGGCCGCCTCTGCCCTGTTCTGTTAAAATCAAATGTATCAGAGGGGGACGCCGGCACGCACCGAGCCACCCTCACGTCTGTGAACTCGTTCCCGGTGCGGAACGATCTGGAAGGAGACTCGGCGGGACGGGCGGGCGCGGGGCCGCGCGGGGTGACGCGCAGCTCTCCGTCCAGACCAGGTTCACGGCGGCCAGGGACAGCGTGGTCCACTTCTTCTTCTACCAGCCCATCAGCCACCAGTGGCGACAGACCGACTTCTTCCCCTGCACCGCGACGTGCGGCGGAGGTGAGCACGGGCGCGCTCCCGCCCCTGGGCCCGGAGGCGGGGTGGGGGCGGGGCCTCCCCGCGGGTGCGCCGGTGCCCGTGGCCTACTCGGGGACCCCGGCAGAGCCCTCAGCAGCCAGAGCTGCTGCGGACCCCTGGCGCGCCTGCGCCGGCCCCTGCCCCGCCCCGGCCGGGGCCTCTCGTGGACGCGCGGAGACGCAAAGACCCTTTGGTCTCACTCAGCAGAGCGCCTCTTTCCTTTCGGCCACCCCGTCTCTCCCGCACACATTTGCCCAGAAAGCTGTCCCCACTTGGGCGGTGAGACGAAAGCCGGGCACCCCGCCCTGGGAGGGGCATTTATGTGGAAGTCTGTTCTCATGGGGCGCCCCAGGACACACAGTTGGTCCTGCCTGCGGGCCTGGGGTGCCCAGCGAGCTATCCCACGGTAACGAAGGGGGACTGGCTTTGGGGGCTTACGGCCTGCCATTTTCTGCACACTGGCGGGATTTCAGCACATCTGTTCTTGAAACTGGAAGGTGATCTGCCTTATTTCTTTTGCTTTCAGTTACCTGCCCTGCCCTAAAATTAAAGAGAATTAGTTGTCTCTTCCCAGACCACAAACACCTGTGGGCTCCAGCGCCTTTGAGAAGTGTTTCCCTTTAGAACAGGCCTTCCTGGGACTCGGGAGCTGTAATCTCGTCCTGTTCTTGCTTGGAGGGAAATAAAGACAGACTTGTAAACCCACAAGGAAAGCTCACCAGAACTTAACCGTACTGGGATCAGACCTACGCGGTGTGTGTAGATGGCATCGGGGGCGTTTTTGGTAATCAGGAGAAAACTAGTCCGCGGGTCCCGCTGTGGCTGGGCGACTCTGGGGCCGGCCCTGTGGGATTCGGGACTGTCTGGGGCGCCAGGGCCATCTGAGGTGTTGGTGCCGCCGGGCTCCTGCAGCTGTGGCCTCGGCCGGCTCTAGGGCGCGCCCCGGAGCAGGCGCCTCCGGTCTGCAGTCAGATTCCCTGGGGTGTGTCTTAGACCTTTGGAGCAGTTGAGACCGAGGTTTAACTTTAGGCTTTTTTCCCCGAAGAGCTCATTCTGGTTTTGAAAAACTTTTTTTTAACACGCACGTGTGTGGTGGAGGAGGAAGGCCGGGGTGGGGTGACCCGGAAAGAGACACAGCACCGGTGAGCTGTCCCGTGCCGGGTGCCGGGCTCCTGGAGGGCACGGTGGGAGGAGGCCCCGCTGCTGCCCGGGCCGGGCAGTGCTGGGCATGAAGGCGCCGGAGGCCCCAGCCGAGAGCAAAGTGGGCTCTGCAGAGGGTGGGCAGTGGGCAGGGGGAGAGGCCTGAGCGGCGGGGGGCGGCCGCACACCCACGACTTAAAGCACAGCCTCGCGCATTTCTTGTAACAGATACCCAGAGAGGGCCTTCTCCGGGACGCGAGAGGTGGGCAGGGCCGGGGAGTGCCGGGATGGGAGCCAGGCAGGGGGAGGGGCCCGCGGGGCCCAGTGGCTCAGCGAGGACGGCGATCTGGGGGCCGCGTCCAGGGACCAGCTGCTCCTGGCCGAGGCCGCCCTCTCCGCTCGGGCGCCCCGCGGTCCGGCCGGGTCCCGCACAAGCTCCGAGCGTGCTGAGGGAAGGCTGTTCCGGGCCCTGGTGCTGACCTACCTGGCGCGGAAGGGCCCGCGCGTCAGTGTCGGGAGCTCTGGGCTCTGTCAGCGGCCAGGGCTGAGGCCAGAGTCCGGGAGGCGCGTGGCGGTGAGAAGGTTGCCAGGTGGCCGGGAGAGGGGCCCTGAGCTGCGCCTCCCCTGCCCAGGCTACCAGCTCAACTCTGCCGAGTGCGTGGACGTCCGCCTGAAGCGCGTGGTCCCTGACCACTACTGCCACTACTACCCCGAGAACGTCAAGCCCAAGCCCAAGCTGAAGGAGTGCGGCATGGACCCCTGCCCAGCCAGGTGGGCGCCTGGGGCCGGGCTGGGACCTGCGGCCCCGCTGCCAGGGCGGCTGGCATGCAGTGGGGCGCCCAGTCCAGCCCCCCACCCCCAGCCCATGGGCCGCGCGTGCGCAGTGCCGGTCCCATCCGCGCGCCGCTCCGGCGCCGGCACCTCACGCCCACCCCTAACCTGCCGCGCTACCCCGGGTGGCCCACCCCAGCCCTCACTTCCGAAGTGTCCACTTCGGTCAGGGCGGACAATGCTGAAAGTCCGCAGTCTTCACCCAAAGCAGAGGAGCAGCCGTGTCCTTCCGCGCAGTTTGCTGCCTGCCCCGGCGCCGCCCGCAGCCCCGCCCCCTGGCGCCCGCCGTCTCCCCGACAGCGCGGTCTCCTGGACAGCCCAGCCTCGGGCGAGCGCCAGCCCCGGCCACCCCGGGCAGTGCGGCAGCAGGGCCTCCTGGCCGTCCCCTGTCCCACAACCCCAGGGGGCGTGCTTAGCGGGGGAGACCCCGGCAGGCCGGTCCTGCGCAGTGAACGGCTACAAAGAGCGGCGGCGCGGCGCCTTCATGTCGCTGGTACATTTTACAGGAGCCCCTTTCAGCATCCGAGGGCGCGGGCGTTGTCTGAATGAGGGCGCTCGTCCCTGGGGCTCAGACGTGCCATTTTGCCCATTCTCCCATTTTCTCTATTTCTGTACCCATCTGGGGTGATCCTGAGAGTGAGGGCGATGGTGGCCACATTTGGGGGGGTGTCATGGCACCCTGCAGTTTCCCGCTTGGAGGCGCTCTGGCCGGCGGCCAGGCGGCGGTCCGTGGCGGGCGCGCGCCAACGCGGGAGCCTGTCCTCACGCGCGCTCCCTTGCAGTGACGGGTTTAAGGAGGTGATGCCCTACGACCACTTCCAGCCCCTGCCGCGGTGAGTCTGCCTCGGCCGCTTGTGGGCACCTGCGCGGTTTGCAGGGACGGGGCTTCGCGGTGTGAATGCGCGAGGGACAGGCGTGGCCACAGAGAGGCAGGGAAACGGGCTCCAGCGGCGGTCGGAGCTGCCCCTGGAGTCAGGCGGGGGGCAGTGTCTGGGCTGTCGGCCAGCCCCAGGACTCGCAGCCTAAGTCCCAGAAACCTAAGCGCCTTCTTGCTCTGAGTGGCTGGCGCGGCCCTTTCTGACTGAGTTCAGATGCTCCGGCCTCGTTCCCCACGAGGCGGCCGGAGCGCCCAGGCTCGCGGCCCCCTCACAGCCCGCTGCCAGGGTGTCGCGTGTCCTCCCTGGCCTGCCCGCGGCGCGCGAGGGTCGGGGGGCTGTCCTGCTGCCCCACAGCGTCCGACGTTTCGTGGGCCCGAAACGCGCGGGCTCCCGCAGTGACGCCGCGTGTCTGTCCAGCTGGGAGCACAACCCCTGGACGGCGTGCTCGGCCTCCTGCGGGGGCGGCGTGCAGACGCGCGGCTTTGTGTGCGTGGAGGAGTCGGTGCACGGCGAGGTGCTGCGGGCGGAGGAGTGGAAGTGCTCGTACGCGCCCAAGCCCAAGGTCCTGCAGGCCTGCAACCTGTTCGACTGCCCCAAGTGGGTCGCCATGGAGTGGTCCCAGGTAAGGAGCAGCGGCCCTTCGGTGGGACGGCGGCGTCGGCGGGCCGCCGGGGCGGGGGTGCTCTGGCTCCTCCTCCCAGAGAGCTCGGGCCACGGGGGGCAGTGGGGCAGCGCGGGAGGGCCAGGCTGATGGACAGCGGGTGGGCGGAGCGTCCAGAAGTCCGTCTGCCCGGCGGGCTGGGCCTGTGCCGAGGCCGCGTGGACGCCAAGCAGCGGCGTCTCCGAGGACGCGCGTGGGGCGCCGACGACCGGGCAGGCTGGGCTGGCACAGAAAGACTCGCGCTCGCGAGGCCCTGCGCGTCCGGGTCGGCGAGCACTCGAGCCGCAGGCTCTGAAGGCTGAGCTGGGGCCGCCGGAGCGCTCCCCGCGGCGCAGGCGTGGTCCAGGAGCCGCTAAGAACTGTGCGCATCTGGTCGAAGAAAACGGCGTGTCCTGGGCAGGCCGGGCTTAGGGTCCTGGAAGAGCCAGAGGCCGCCAGGGTTGGACACGGGACGGCCGGGCGGTGGGAGAGCAGTGTCCGGGTCGGGCCGGCCCACTTTCTAGGGCCACGACCTCCGCCCCCGCAGACCGGCGCAGTGCCCGCCACGGTGGAGCGGGCATCGGGCGCGGCCACTTATTCCCGACCTCGCTTTCCCCGAGAGTGAGGCGTGATCCGCTCCCGTGGTCGCTGCGTCCTCAGCTCCTGCTTGGCTATCGCTGACCACCGAGGAAGCAAGGCGCACTCGCTCCTCCCCCAGAGCCAGCCGCGGACGCCCGCGTGCCTGACCGGGGCGTGAGCTCTGGCGGTGGGGGCCGCCGAGTCCCGCAGAAGGGGCCAGAGAAGGCGGCCGGGGGCGCAGCCGCTTGAGGAAGGACCCTGCGCGGGCGGGAGCCCCTCCTGCTGCCCCCAGCGGCGCCCCGCCCCCAGCGGCCGCACCCGGCCCAGCGGCGCCGGGCAGCCTCCTTGGCCCGGGAGGCCCCTGAGCGCGTGACTCACCGTTTTCACACCTCCTCAGAAAGCCTGGAAAATTGCGCGCCCTGTCACATATATATAGAGGTTGACATCTAAAATTCTTTATCAGAAACTTGAACAAAATCAGAAAACGTCTTTTCGAAATAAAGCGTTAGCAGCGTCTAAACGTACCCGGCAGCGCGCGCCGCCGAGGCTTCTCCTCCTGCTGCTTTTATGTGGAAACACACGAGCAAGCTCTTCTTAAATAATTTGGATATTTTGCATTTTCCCCCCTGAACTCATATTTTCAATCCATTCTCTCCACAAAATTTTATCCTAACATAATGTACTTTTATGCTTTAAAATCTTTACTGATCCCGCAATTCCAGTTTTCTCTTTAAAAAAAAACCTACATAGCAGCAGAAAGTGATTTATTTTAATTCCCTGTGGCTGTAGGCTCTCAGCATTCAAAACGCCCCCCGGATTAAGTTATCACTCAACTTGTTAGTATACAGTTGAGACAACACGGATTTCACATTTTGGTGACTCATTATTCTCATAAGGAGAAGGCTTCCTTGCGGCCGGTCTCCTGAGGGGACAGCAGCCCGCCGGGGACGCGGCGCTCAGCCGGGCGCTCCTCACCGCGCCAGCCGGGTCCTGCCTGTCTTGCGGGTAAACGCTGGAGACCTGTTTACATGAGCAGCGGAGTAAGACGGAAGGAATTTACTGCAGCAAGGCCGTTCCGGCTTTGCACGCCTGAGGTGTGCGCCGCAAGTCTCGCTGTGGCCAGCATCGGCAGTCGGCCCCGCTGTGCTCGAGGGGCCGCTCCAGCGCCCTGGGTCAGCGCGGGCCAGCTGCCCACTTAGCCCCGCCAGCGCCGCCCGGCCGGCGCCACGCACCGTGCCGAGGACTGCTACGCTCCTGGCCTCCCTTCGCTCGTTCTCCTCCAACGTGGACGCCTGTCAGCGATGCTAAGTGCTGTCGGCAGACGCGCTGGGCCCCGGGAGGTGGGCAGGGAGTGCCCACGCCATCAGCCTCTGGGCGGGTGCTGCGGGGCCAGCGCCCTTCGGGACTGACCGTCCAGTGGACGTGCCTGCCAGCCACGTCGCTCTCTCTGTCTTGGGCAGTTTTTTGCTTGGCCGACATGAACAGCTTCCCAAGGTCACGTCCCTCAGATGCGGGTGGACGTGGGGGGTGAGCCCGTCCAGGTGGGCCCGACCTCCGGCCGCCTGGGTGCCAGTGTCCTTGGGGGGGGCGGAGCTAGCGGGGGGCTGCGTGGGCGGGGTCCCGGAGCCGGCGCCAGACCCTGCTTGGTTTTTCTTTAGACCTAAAACGGACTGAAAAGCGAAGTCTGAGTTTTTTGAGTGCGCACGCGCGCGCCGGCTCGCGGGGAGGCGCCGGTTTCCGTGACGAGAGTGCTCCACGCGAGGCGGCGCCTCCGGGGCATCGGCAGCGGACTCCGTAGCAACCGGGAGCAGCGCGCCCGGCGACGCCCCCGCGGAGCTTCCCCTGGGCTGTCTCCCGGTCTGAGCAGGACGCTTTGCTGCACGGCTGGGCCTGCAGACAGGCCAGAGGACGGTCCCGCCGTGGACAGAGACCAGGCCCTGTTGCTGCGTAGACACCTGGCCAAGGGCTCGGAGAGGACCGTGCGCGTTTCTCGTCGCGTCTGAGGAAACCCGCGTGCAGGCCTCACGCCAGGCAGAAGGCCGTGGGCCGTGTCCACTCTCCTTGCGCCTGACCTCGTCTTCGTCCCTCCCAGGGGGACAGCAGGCGGCCTGAAGCCCAGGCCTCCCGTCCGCCTGGGGACTAGGGGCCGGGCCGGGCGGACGGTCACTGCCCTCTCGCCCGCAGTGCACGGTGACCTGCGGCCGCGGTCTGCGCTACAGGGTGGTCCTCTGCGTCAGCCACCGCGGGGAGCACGTGGGCGGCTGCAGCCCGCAGCTGAAGCTGCACATC
Organism: Scalopus aquaticus; assembly: GCA_004024925.1. NCBI lineage: Eukaryota > Metazoa > Chordata > Mammalia > Eulipotyphla > Talpidae > Scalopus > Scalopus aquaticus. Next base: position 176 of record PVIJ01005929.1, on the reverse strand, counting down.
AAGGAGGAGTGCGTGGTGCCCGTGCCCTGCCACCAGCCCCGCGGTGAGTGCGCGGGGACACGGCCGCGGGTGCCGGGGAGCGGGGCAGGGCGGGGGCGGGGCCGGGGGACACGGCTGCCCGGTGCCGGGGCAGGGGCAGGACGGGGGCAGGACGGGGGCCGGGGCGGGGGCAGGGG
>PVIJ01005928.1:72272-97838 GCA_004024925.1 Scalopus aquaticus | reverse complement strand
TTCACCCATGATCCATCTCCGTGGTCCCTTGTGTTCTTTTCTACGCCATTTTGTGCCCTTTTCCTCTCCTCCCCCCACCCACTGAGTGTCTCTCTCCTATTTGGTTTCCCTATAGTCCTGTTATAAGTGAAACCATTTGATATTTTCTCTTTCTTTCTGGCTTATTTCACTGAGTATGATCCCCTCTAATTCCATCCATGTCACTGCAAATTGCATGTGTTTATATTCTTTGAATGCTGAATAGTATTCCATTGTGTATATGTACCACATCTTCTTGATCCAATCATCTAGATCTGCCTGTTCTGCTCCCCACTCTGTCTCTGTCTCTGGTGAACCCTCTTGCCGCCCCACATCTCTGGCCTGAACCCCAGCTTCTATGCATAAATAAAATAAATCTTAAAAAAAAGATTATAAAATAAACTTTGAGGTGGCTCAGTTAAGTGAGAAAGTATTGGAAGGTAAAGTCCAAAATTAAATAGGAAAAAAGAATGGTACAAAACTTGTGACATTAGGTTTCAAATTAAGCATATCATCATGGATATGTTAAATACCATATTTTTATCATGAGGAAATATATGTATTTCCAACAGTTTAATCCTGAGGAAGTCAGGACTGTATTTGCAGAAGGAAGTATTTTAATTGAGAGAAGTTCTGATAGTTCTAAGATCTTATCTGAAACTTAAAATGTGATGTCTACTCATAATTGAGACATATGTGTATGTGTGTTGTGTATGTGAGAGAAAGAGAGAGAGAGAGAGAGAGAAAGAGAGAGAGAGAAAGAGACACTTGCAGGATTGGCAACCTGATTTTTTTCTGTTCATCATGGTTTTTAACATATCAATAGCCTATTTTGTGATTAATATTTTAATAAACTGGAAATGGTTACTAAACTATATAAAAAGATTCCTTTAGTGTACCTGTATTTTTACATGTAGATAAATGAATTTTAAATCCATGTTAAATGGATTTAACTATAGACTTAGCCCTTATTAACAGAAATAGTAACCAAGACATTAGTTTGACAATGGAACTTAATAACATTTATCTGCCACTACACTTCATTTGGTTCTCTGGTAGTTTCATAAAGTGACAATCACATAATTAAATATCAATTATAAGTTGTGCCATTATGAACAATGTGACATAGAAAAATTCATTTTCTAAAGATGAACATATAGGTAAAGCAAACTGTCATGGTGACTAATCAGCACTGAGTTTTCCCAGGTGACTCATGTAAATTCCAAAAATTAGTATTGACTTCACCTGCATCATGAACAACAACAAAAAAGCACAGACAGCTGGTTGGAGAGATTCGGGACATAATTACAATTAGTAATTATTATGCTGTTTCTAAACAGGAAGTTCCTGCAGTAGATCTTGGGATACTGTGTTTAGCAACAAGATTATTTTCATCATTCTAAGTCATGAAAAGAGTCAGTGATGGATTGCCTCCCAAAACCGTGCATGCCTGTGCAGAGGAAGACACCACTTCTGTTCCAAATCCCTGAAGAAAGGAGCAAGAGAAAGCATTGCAGATAGAAATGTGTGTGTACAAGTATGCACAGGAGCCTGTTCTTCTAAAAGAATAGTTTGAATTTCCTAAGAGGACTTATCAATTCCAGCTATTATATGTAACACATGAATATTTTCAATTTCCTGAGGGTATATCAAGTCCAACTATTTTATGTAACATGTGGATCATTCTATGCAATTTGACCATGATTGTTATCATGGAGAAATAGTGCAAGTAAATTCGTTATGAGCTATCACTATCCTCCGGCTGCTATAAATACTGCTTGTCCATCAGGACCTCTCCAGTGATGATTTCAGCAATGATTTCAGCAAGTTGAACCAAGGCAGTGGTCCTCAACCAGGGTCAGTTTTCCCTCCCTGAGTGACTTGGAAATTTCTGGAGATGTTTTGGTTTCAACGGCTGAGGAGAAGAGTGGATACAGGCATCTATAGAGATATAGACTGGGTCGAGAGCAGGGATGTTGTTAACCATACTAAAATGCACATACCAGCTCTGACAACAAAGAGTTATGTTGCCCAAAATGATAAAAATGCTAAATTTAAGAAACCCTGAACTAGGGTGAATTGGTACAGATGCCAGCAACTGTCAACATATTTCTGAAGTGTCAGTGTCTAAAAGTCTATCACCTGGATGCTCAAAGCTAACATTCTAAACGTTTCACCAGTGCGAGAACCTCGTGGGTAACTTTGATTGCTCCTTACAGTAGGGTGCAGCTGGATGGAAATTTGCCTGAAGCAGAAATCCCTTTTGTCGTTCCCTATTTATCATCATCATCATTACTTTTTTACTTCGGTTAGCAGATGTTTCTTTAGTGCTCTGACATCCTTTTTAATTTGCACATTTATTAATTTGGCTGGAGAGAGCAGAGTTCTTTACCTGCGATAGCTTGGGGCTGGTGGCTTCACATAAAGATTTGCCCTAGCCCACCACCCCTCATCGGGATGCTTTTTTAACCTATTGCATCTTTAAGCAGGATCGTGGAATGACCAGTACAATTTTGGCTTTTCTCCTAGCAAACACTCCTACTGAAAGGCACTGATTACTCCCAAGTCCATTTACTCGCCCACTCTAGGGGGGATTGTTTGGATTCTAACATGCACCCTCACAACATCCCATTTATTGCTGTGACAAAGAAGTAAGCAATTAATCAGACATCCCTTCTAACAATACTGACCTTCCAGCATTCAAATGCTTTAATTAAAATCACAGCACAATATATGCCAGGGGTAACAGCCTAGCAATGTCTCCACAAGGCACGAAGCTGCTCTCCTTACCAGCCTGAAGCAAACACACATTACCGATGTCCCTGGCAAGCGACCTTTAATGAGAAAGAACGGGAGTCTCCAGGGATGGTTTGTGCATGTCACTGCCCACCGACAAAGTAGCTTGTGCCCGGATCTTGCTTATTCTGAGGATTTCTCATAAAAGTATGTACCCAGTGGAGAAACTACCATGTACCTCTTACTCCTTTCCTTTTTCCTCTTCTTCTTCATCTTCTTTTATTTATTTATTTTTTGAAGACTTACGCAGATGAGGAAGATCTATATTATACCCAACAGTGTTAGACTGAATTCACCTGTGCTGCTGCAAAAATAAAATGTCAGTGCAACTTTGAGATTTAAAAATTTTAAATATCAGTAAGCACAGAAAAAGCTGGGTTTTTTTTTTTCTTTCAATGTTAACTCACCCTTGCAACACGTTTTAGCCTCTTGATATTCATATCTGTTCCCCAATTTTTCTGCCTTGCTTGTATACAGTAATATCAAGATGTTAAAATCAATAAAGATACATTGCATGTAGTGTTAGATGATTCTGGAGAGTTTGAAAAGATTGTCATCCTCTCATTTTTATTACATTTATACTTATTTTTTTTACCAGGCTGAAGTATAATTTCATTAGAATGTCAGCATTCTTTGAAATACAAAACCCATTTTTCTCTTCCTGAGTTGTAGCACTTCCACATTTAACAATTACCTTCATCACCTGGATTTTAACTGTTAATACAGACACATTAATAGGTAATATATAACGTGGCTAGCTTAATTTTCAACATAAACCAAGCTAACTTAAATACCTCTAATTCCTCATCTCCTATTGCCATTGTCTTACACCTCAAGTTTAAATATTATTTTCTCATTCATTTCTAGCTCAAATTTAACACATCCTTCACACAAAGCATTTTTAGAGGGTCAGTCTACTTCCAACAGAGTAGCTAACAGTGTTCCTGTAGGTTTCCCTGTCACCGGTATTTCCAGTTGATTTTCCAGACTCCTTCCCCCTTTTTCTAGAAATACAAATCCTTAATGTTTTCATTCATGTTTCTCCCTCAAGCTGCCCTCAAAACTTGTGACCTTTGTGGATTCGACTATAAAGTGCTTTCATAGCTTATCCTTCTTTCCACATGTGGCTCAGAAATGTTTGGGGCATCTGTAGAAAGTTGCCTGCATCCCTCAGTGTCTCAGAAGGGAGCTCTGTGTTCCCCTGCCCCAGCTGCCTTCCCTCCTCAGGTCTCAGACCCCCTTTCACTTCCGGAAGCAAGTCTCCTCTCACTTTGTTTATCCACGCTTCCCTCAGGGCACTGCATATGGTGCGCTTCCTTCTCCACTCAGCAGCCCATTCCACCCTCTCTTTCTCATATCCTGCCCGCTTTCAAGTTTGTATTCTTTTTCCTTTGAAGGACACTGATACTTCCCACAATGGTTTTCAAGTTGGAAATATGAAACTTAAAACTTTCCCTCATTTCCCTCCGCCCCCTTTTGACTTCCCTCCTGTGTTTATTAAAATAATATCTCCATGTCCTCCCTCTCTCTCTCTCTCTCTCTCTCTCTCTCTCTCACATACACACACACACACACACACACACACACACACTCACACACACACACACACACACACACACACACAGAGCAATTCCTGAGATGATAAACTCAGATTTGGAGAGAATGACAACTGTCTTTTCAACAAATAGACCAAATCATCATATAAGATTGGATAAGCAGAGAGGACTTGGATCTGGTTTGCAACAGCAGAAGTGGGCTGTGTGTGAGGGGGGAGAATTGATAGAGAGGGGTCAATTTGATAATGGTGAATGGCCCAGAACTATCATGGTGAGTAGTATAGTACATGTACATATCAAGATGTGAAGCTGTACTCCCAACTTCTATAACATTGTACTCCAATACTAATGGGTGACTTAAAAATGCTGCATCTCAAACAAATATTGAGATTTTATTGGAAAATTTTTATTTCAAAATTTTAATTATTTTAAAAAGGAATTAATAATAGATTAAATAGATTAAATTAATAAAGATCACTTTGTATGAAAATAATTTGCTTATCCAGAATTTGACTTTTCTCTTACCCTCTTTATCATTTCATCCTAATTCCCTTTGGCCTAATGTATTTCCTAAAATGCTATTAGAAAGTAGGTATATTATTCAGTACTCTCCAGAGAAAAACATCAGGACACATGCAAACATAAAGAGACATATCTAAAGAATTTGGCTCAAGATTGTAACCAATCTTGGTAAATACAAAATTACAGAAGTACTGGCAGGCTGAAGCTCCAGGGAAAAGATGCAAATCCAATCCAGAGGAAATATGCTAGAGCTCAGACATTTTATATTAACACCTTCCACTGATTTAGTGAGGCCCACCCACAGTAATGGAGGGCAATCTGCTTTACCTAAAGTCCATTGGTTTATGTATTAATCACATCCACAACACATTTTCAAGGAAATATCTAAGATGATATTTGATCAAGTATATAGACCCCATGTGTCAACAACCTTGACAAAATTTACCATAGGGATTCCCAAATTGTGTTCCATAAAACACTATTTCTTTGGCTCAAACACTGGATTAAACTGATTCCCCGCCCCCCAGCACACTGACTGTTGCCATGCACTGAACACTTCAGGTGCTCAGCATGTAGTGTCACTAAATTTTTAAAGACCTTATAAAATAGGCACCATTATTAGAATTCTTGATATGACAAACCTCTTATAGAAAACAATATATCAATTTGGAATTTACTATTTTCCAACCTCACATTTTATGAAAAAGATTATGCAAACAGATGCAGTATTTTTTAATTCATTATCCAAACCACAGAATATTAGAACAATTGTTCATTTCAGCCATTCCACTGAAGTACATTTACCTCAAATTTTATGAATTTGACTCGAGAATTCTTAAGCCTAGGAGGTTACAGAACATTTTGGTTTTGCTTAGTTTACCTCCATAAGCATCCAAAACCAGAAGTTATTGAGTGGATTCAGGTTAAGGTTTTTCCCAGTTGACATTTTATTAAGAAAAAAAAAAAGTGATTGAGAGAGCATTCAATAGGGGGGGAAAAGTTAGAAAACAGTTAAATACAAGGCAATCAACTTTGTTTTTGAGAGATAATTTTATGGGGAAAGTGGGGAGGGATGGGGGATTTTGTCTCATATTCTGGGACACATGGTTATAGATTTGATCAAAGTCACACAACAGCTTAGTTGATACTGGGTCAACACACCCTTTAGCCTTGAAGGTCACTGAAGTAAAGAAAAGCCAGTATTTCCAAGGTATAAGCATGGAAGACAGGAAGAAAAACAAGAGACTCTGGTGTTAAGGGAGAAAGCAGGAGGAGAAATAATAGCAAAGTCCCCATATGTTGGAGAGAGCAGGTCAAAAATTTCAAGTCCAAGGGTATAGCTGCCATTTCAATTTTTCTAAAGCAGGGTTACAGAAGTAGGGCTGGAAGTCAAAAGTGGTTCACTGCCTGTTTTTATAAATAGTTTTATTGACATGCAGCCACACCCATTCACCTATACAGTTTCTATGACTCCTCCCTTACAGAGGCATAACTGGGTACTTGTGACAGATCTCAACTGGCTCTCAGAGTCTGGTGAAGCACAGCCTTGGACAGAAAGATCTGCTGACCCCTGGCTGGGCAATGCTAGCCCAGGAGGGTGCCCATCTTCTAGACCAGCTCTGTGCCCTATGCCAGGTCCTTCTCAGTGGATTTTTGTAAAGACACATCATATACACTCAGCAATCAATTTTTTAATGTCTCCTGTGGAGCAATATTTACTGCTCCCATCTTAACCAGAATGACTATTGAGAAAAGTACCTTTGAATTACTTGGATGTCCTAAAAAAAGAAACTTCCAGACTGTTAAATTGCCTAGTTCTGGGTCTAACAAGTTGTCAGAAATTACAGGTTTATAGGAGATGTTTGTTTGTTTGTCTGTTTGTGTTTAATAAAAATATACAGTTCTGAGAATGGGATACCCCATAAAACCCTAATAGAGTTGGACAGTCCTAGCATGAAAGAGCTGCTGACCAGCTGTGATACCTGAGACAAGGTGTTTATTCTGTTACCTCCTTCTGTTCTGTAACATGAGGCTAAAATATCTACCTTACTCTGTCTTTGTGAGAATTAAAATGCCTGTCACAGAATAGAAGTGTAACAAATCAAAACTGAGTGATTAAAAACTATAATTTTTCACAATGGTGTGACTTTCTGCATAGTTTTGCTGGTCTCACTGAATGCTCAAAGGCCCCCTCAGTCAGCAGTATGGAGTTGAGACCTGCATCATCTGGGAAAGCTATGAGTCTGTACCCTGGGTTTCCCCATCTGGTTGCTTTAGGGCAACCTATAACATGCATTTACCACCTGTCTGCTTGTTTCACATTTGCTGATGTCCTGTATGTCCAGACAAGCCACATGACCAAGCTCTGAAGCAATGTGGAGTGATATTGAGAGGTGAAGCCAAGGAGGTGTGGATAGATGTCCATTTCCAAAGTAGCACTCTCCCTCAGGACGATGTTTAGTAAGACAAGTTTTGTGTTTCTCCATCTAGGTCAGTTCTTCATTTGTTGCACCAGCCACTTTTCAATGTTCTAACGTATTGGTCCTCTTTCTTTCCTGGGTCAGGCACTGTGGTCACCCTATTCATAGCTATGACTACTATGCTGTTACTATTCTCATCTTTTAGATTTTAGGATGGCTAAATAACTTTTCCACAACACAGCTACAAAAGGGTGGAGCAGGATTTTAAAGCAGCTGTCTGGCTCCAATACCTAGCTCAGCTTCCAAACTAGTTATATCCAATTGATTCAGGTGGAATCAGCATGGTTATGTGTGTGCAAGCCTGTGCACACTCAATCCTCAAACACCCTGCACAATCCTTTCCACACCACTCCCTGGGAGATCCAGAACTAGGCAATTGAACAACCTGGAAGTTTCTTCTTTTCAAGGACTCCCAGTTTGCCCAAGTGCTCAGAGAGAGACCTCATGGAAATGAACTAAACTGAAAATTAACTGTGATCTGGTTTCTTTTCAGAGAATGGGGACTCCAGGCCTGATAACCAGGTTGTACTAGTTCCTGTTTGATGGAGATTTTCCTAGTTTTAGCAGGAAAACCCCACGGTGAACCCCTGGTTCCCAGGCAAATTGGATGGTTGGTCACTATGGTCAAGAAACTAGTTCATTCTCTTCCTATAAGTCCCAGGAAATATTTGATCACCAACGGAACTACTAATGGGATGAAAAATGACTGCTTTGATTAATTTTGCTCACCACTGTAGCTTTAGAGCCTGGTAGAAAATTTGGCACAATATAGGAGCTCAAAAAACACTTGTTGAATAATTATGTATGTGAATGAATGACTCAATCAATCAATCAAGCTCAGAAGAGGTGACCCTAATTCCTACTATACAGGAAAGTGGGAGACATCATGGAAACCAGAAGTAGACTCTGAAGAAACTTTTCATCCTTCTGCCTCCTTCTAGAACATGGAGGAAGAGACAAAGTGACTGGATGATTCAAATAACCCAAGTTTCACTCAAATAAGCAGTGTCCTAGAACAGAAGTCCCTTTGTAGTTATGTTTAGTGAAATTCTGATCCAACATTTTTGTGACCAAAAAAAAAATCTTGTTTTCTGCAATGGAATTGCCTTAACTGAAACTTCCTGGATTATTACACTTCTGGGAAGAAACTTGGTAATTGTTTTAGTCTCAGTAACAGCTAAAAAATAAATTGAAGAGATTCTTAGCTAGAGATGAAGGGCAGTTCTATCAACTGAAGATGTGTGCCCCCCCCCAATTTTATATATGGAAACTCATATATATATGTGCCCCAATATAATGGCATTTGGAATTGGGCCCTTTAACGGTAATTGGGTCATGAGAATTAGACTAACGCCTTATAATAAGAAGATGAGAGAGATGATCTCCTCCTTCCTGATTTGAAGAGACATCTAGGAGGCAGCCATTTACAAACCAAGAAGAGAGCACTCACCAGGAACCAAATAGTCTGGTACCATGGCCATGGGCTTCCCAACTTCAAAACTGTGAGAAATAGATGTCTTGGCTTAAACCACCCAGTCTATGGTATTCTTTCATGGCTGTTCAAGCTCAAACAATAAAGTCCTACAGCTAAAGGCAAGCATATTGAAACAGGACAAGCTTACATGTGATCCGTGGCTTTGCCACATTCTAGATGTGTGATACTGGGTATAGCATCTAGTCTTTCTTTTTTTTTTTAAGATTTATTTTTTATTTATACATACAAGCTGGGGTACAGGCCAGAGGCCTGGGGCGGCGAGAGGGTTCACCAGAGACAGAGCGGGTAGCAGAACAGGCAGATCAGAAATACACTGCTCAGGGGAGCAGCGGGCGAGGCAGGAGAGGTCTGCCGCACCATGTGGGATTCTCCCTGGCGGGGCATCGAACTCGCGTCGCCGTTGCCGACAGCTCCACAGCGCAGCGCTTAACCGCTGCGCCACTGGGGAGGCCCCCATAGCATCTAGCCTTTCTAAACCCTACTTCTCTTACTGCAAAATGAACATGGTACTGCCTGTCTTGTAGAGTTGCAGTGATAGTTCAAAGTGATACCATATCCTGGTTAGCCTACAGATAGTCCTGGGGCCTACTCTTGATGTCAAAGAGTTCCTGGTTTGTGTGAGATACTATATGCTCATTTAATACTGAAAGTTCTTAGCTCTGGGCCTGCTACACAGTGATTCCTCCATTAAGCACCATTAACTGAATATACTGAAATTTTCCCAAATTTTGTATTAACTTTTAAAAATATGTACACTTCAAAACTACCTTTAGCATAATGCAAAGATATTGATGTCAAAGAGCAAAAATGTATATCGCTGTCTTCCATGTGGGCATCAGAGCCTTTAAAATAAAATAGCATTTGGATAATGGAAAACAACAGTAATGCTCTGCATTTGTCCAGTAATAGCGTTCCAGTACTGCTTCCATCGGGTCAATATGGGCCCAGAGCTGTCCGACATGTTTGACATTTATTAACTCCTCCACATCCTCACACAGCCCTGTGAGGGAGGCACTTGAATTGTGACCCCATTCTATGGGAGGGGAAATTGAGGCACATAGGTCACCCAGGGAATAAGCGGCAGAGCTAGGACTGACACTCCACCAGTCTGTGCTCTGGACCCTGTACACTGCTTTGAGGATAGAAATCTGACCCCATCCAATGCAGTTATCTGTCCAGGGCAACAAGCAAGTAAAACAGGAGACGCTGAGGTCAAACAAGAGCTGCTTCAGCACACAGACTTTCTGACACCATTTTGGCCTCTTAGGTCTTTTTTTGTTTCTTTCCAAGTACTCAACTATGTTCCAAGATAGTTGAATTTCTGGGTAGCTATGGCTGGAAAAAAATGATTAACTTTCCCTCTTAAAAATCAACATATTTTACTCACGGGAGGTTTCAGAATATCTTACCTCTCTATAAGGCTGATCATTTTTCTAATAACTACCTGGGGTGTTCTTTTTTCAATCACACCTAGAGAAGACATGAGCTCTACTCTAAGATAATAGGAATGGCTCAGAGTCTCCTCTCATTAATATAATGATTCCATAACACAATGACAGATAAAAGAACTTTCTTTTATTCTACTCAAGTCTGGTTTTACATAAAAATAGACCATAACTCAGAGTCTGTAATGTCTATGGAAAGGTTATACTCGTTACCATCCAAATAGGCTGAGCTAATAAAAATTATATTTGTTACAATCCAAATAGATTAATCGGCCTTAAGGGCTTAGCTGTGTATTACACTTTTCAATTTTCTTATAATTAAATTAACATAAAATAGTCTTCACAAATAAATTGCTGTTTCAGAAATAGTTAAGCTCTGTTTAACAAAAATAGCCATTCTATTTACATGTGCAACTGCTCAGGTAGACCTCGAAGGAAGAAAGAGCTACTTCTCAGAGGAGCAGACTCCTGATCAAGAGATCAACAGGAAGGGGTCTTCTCATTTGTCCTGCTGAGGCAGAGGGCACCCCAGCTGCCAGCCCAAGAGCAATTCCAGGATGAATGTCACCCAGCTCTTTGCTGCCGTTTGATGGGTGCTCCCAGTCCTCAGCTAGAGGGCATAACAGCAGGCAGAACTCCATCTCTGAACTCGGGGTTTCCTGGAGGTCTTAAGGTTCATTAACAAAGGCCCTGCTGCCATTTTCTCAGCTCAGCTTCTCTTTTCTTCTTTAGAAGCCTGACCTCTAGATCGATGCCTTCTGACTGTAAATTGCTAGCATATTGCTTCCATTTGTAACATCCTTTATTCAGAACTTTATGTGTTTTGTTCAGGTGCCATTTTATTAATCTATCCCAGAAGTGTTCATGACATTGAATAAACAGTGATGATTTAATTTTCTCAACTGAAAAGGTTTTGAACAAAAGAGTGGATGCCCCTGAACTGGCTGAATTCTTTGTGAGGATTCTCACAAAGGTAATTAATTTCAGATCAGCCATTTGTTTTATTCTCTAAATGTCTTAAGGAGAAATAAAGAAATGGGACAATGTATGTATCTGTTGTCATTTGAAACAGATAGAAGCTTGGTTTTCATAGACAGTGACCTGTCTCTAACATTAAGGAGAAAGTGCCCAGGGGAAAAAGATGTGCCTCTAAGCCAAGTATGGGGACTGTGCTAACCACCCTAACTGGCTTGGTCTTGCTTAATCCATACAACTTCCTATTTATTAGAGGAACTTAATCAATTTAGAAATGGAGAAATAAAGGTCATGTTGCTGGTGTGAGTATGAACAAGACTTACAAACCCAGAAATAAGGAGAAACGTTGAAAATGAAGGAAGAACCGCAGGTTGGATTATTACTGAAAACATGAAGCTGAACAGACATGAATGGTCAAGTTTGTGTCTAAGAGTACTAGAGGTGAAACAGTGCTCTCGCCATGCTCTAGTGGGTCACTGGACAGTGCCAAGGTAGAGGTCAGGTCACTGTCTATGGGTTCTCACCTGTACACTCAATTACAAGACCACTCAGGCTCATGGAGCAACAGTGGAGACTATTTAGCAAACAGGGGAAACAAAGAGTTTCTGAGGCCACAAGTAGCCAGCTATCTCAACCCAGAGTGTCCACAGTTCCAGAAATCTACTTGTGCAAGATGGTGCAGTCCCATCAATGACTGACTGGAGCTCATGGCAACACCAGCAAATGGAACAGTAACCAACTAACAATGGCTCCAGTCATCACTGCCATCCTCTGCCAGTAGCCTGAGCCCCAGTGGGGCCACTGTTGGCAGACAGTAAAAATGACCACCTCCCACCTCCTACTGATGCTTGCACTGTCCATTAGCAGCATGCTTCTGGGGCTCACTGCTGGAACCCCAAGGAGGGTCTCTGGCCCTCAAACCTGGCTAGTGCTAGACCAGGCATCAAGCCCAGCCCACTGAGGTGGGCCTCCTTATAACAGTCCTGCAGCCTCCCACTGCAGGGTGGCCTGGGTGCAGCCCAGAGGTATCTCTTCTGGGTGGGCGGTGGCAAACTCCCACTGCTGCTGCTACTCGCAGAGGGGTGTGCACTGGCTACTGCTCAGCCTCCAGGCTCCACTGCCCAGACGGTGGGCCATGGCAGAGTCAGTCATGCACTGCAGCTGTGCCATGGTGCTCTGGCTTCAGAGGAACTCTGGCCTTGACAATATGGTCGGTAGTCATTAACCTTGAGAGCTTTTGTTTGAGTTCAGAGATTCAACTACATCAACAATAAAACTAATCAATAAGACTATATGATACTGTCATGTAAATATACCAGCAACCCCTTGTATGTCCTTGTAATAATCTCTTTAACAATAAGTTGAAGTTAGAAATATCTAATGTTGTTGGGGCAGAAGGTTCAGCTTCGTTAAGTCTAGATGTTCACTGCCTATGTTCACCTCTGGGGCACATTCCTCATTTGAGATGCCACGAAAGATTGAACAAAGAAAACTAGACATGAGTCTCAAGTGAGTCCATTTTGCTGCACAGCAGCAGCTTTTGTCAAAGGTGTGATAAGGGAGGAGGTCACAAGTAATGTCGCAACAAGATAAATTATCTGTGGAGCCCACCTATTTATGTCACCTTTATTCCCCACCATCACAGATGAGCAAGACCTGGACATACACTTAAGAAGATTAAAAACATTTTAATGCAAAGTACTGCCATGAGGTGAGTAGGTGAGAAACACTGTAATTTGAATTTTATTGCTTCTTCACCCCATCTTAGTATGTATGAAAATCAAGTTATTCATCTTTATCTCTGAAGTAACTGACACAAAGTAGATGCTCAATAAATGGTATTTGAAAACCTCCCTGGTTTGTCATACCCTAAACTGGTTCTCAAAGTTAGCTGCACATTATAATCACCAGGGAAACTTTAAGAAATGCTGTCTGATCCTCATGTGGTTCAGGAACCACTCCCCCAAAATATGGCACGTTGGCGTGGGAACACACACGCACATGCACACACCTTCCTGAGCTCATGCCAGCAGAAAACATCTGAGAAATCATTCTGGCCGAGGTCAACTTTGCCAAAACTACTTTCAGGTTTTGGGTTTTTGGGTTTTGTTTTTGTTTTTTTTCAAAAGGCCAGTGTAAAAATGTCTTTTGCAGAGAATCAGAGATAGTAATACTTGACAGAAGTATCCTCAAGAGTGAGGAGAAATGATCCAGCAATACCACTTCTGGGCATTCATCTGCAAGAAATAAAAATACTCTCAAAAGCCATCTCTATGTTCACTGCAGCATTATTCACAATAGCAAAGCTATGGAAGGACTCTAACTCCACCGGTGGATAAATGGATAAAGATGATGCAGTACATATTCACAATGGAAGGTTATTCAGTTCTAAAAATGAAGGAAATCTTGTCAATTAAAACAACATGAATGCACCTTACAAGCATTATGCTAAGCGAAATATGTCAAACAGGGAAAGATCACTTCTGCAGGATCTCACTTATACATGGAATCTAAAACAAACAAACAAAACAAAATCAAAAATATAGAAAAGAGACGGGTGGTTGCCAGAGGGATGGAGAGATGGATGAAAATGTGTGAAGGGTGTCAAAAGGTAGAAACTTCCAGTTATAAAATAAATCCTCGGTGTGCCTTGTCCAGCGTAGTAACCGTAGTTACTAATACTGTATTGTGTATTTGAAAGTAGCTAAAAGAGTAGATCTTAAATGTTCTCATCACAAGAAAAAACAATCATAACTTGTAACTGCGTGGTGACAGCTTTTAGCTAGTCTTGTCAGGTCATTTTACAATATATACAGATATTGAATCATTGTATTGTATGCCTGAAACTAACATAATGGTCTATGTCAATTATAACTCAATTTTTAAAAAATGTGAAGGCAAAAGGTTGCTCATGGTCCCTGTCTTAGTTAGTTCAGGTTGCTATAACAAAAATACCATAAATTGAGTGCCTTGTTAACAACACACACTTATTTCTGAAACTTCTAAAGACTGGGAAGACCAAGACTACGGTGCTGGCAGATTCAGTACCCGGTGAGAGCCCTCTTCCTGTTTCATGGCCCTCTTCTGTCTTCACATGGGACAAGGAATGAGCTAGCTCCTTGGGGTTGCTTTTGTAAAAGCAATAATCCCAGTCATGAAGATCCTGCCCTCATGACCTAATCACCTCCTAATGGCCCCAATTTCTGATGCCATTGAAATATAGTTTCCACATAATCATTCACAGTACAATATTATCTATCTATGTATCTATCTATGTATCTATCTATCTATCTATAAAATTTGGGGGGGCCACCAACACTCAGTTCACAGCAGTTAATAAAGCAGAGCCTCCCCACCCCCATTCCTCTTGGTAACCTCTGCACCACCTCCCCAGGTCACCTATCCCCTGGAACCTTCAGGGCAGCTGCCAGGGGGCTGCTGGCGAGAGCCTTTCCTCTTGCCACCCACTTTTTCATTCTCCAAGTTTCTTCAGCTTGCCTGTGTGGTCCTTTCAGCATTCACAGGGCTGACTGACATCTCCCGGGCCTAAAGTATATCAGCTCATCCCACTGATCAAAAGCCTAAACGACTCAGGCTTCCCTGGGCACTTCCTTTTTGAAGCCTATTTTTAACCAGAGTGGTAATTCTCCATTTCACCAGAGACCAAGCTCTCTGGAGAATTCAGCATTCAAGCTTTCTAATCCTGGAGCTAATACCAATACGGCCATCCTGTCTCAGTCTGGGAGACGGCCTGCATTCCACAGCCCGTTCCTAACACGAAATTAGGCCAAGCTTAAAACAAACAGTGTCTCGGACGACGTGGGAGGCAAACCTTGGCCTACATATCAAGAAACACTTGGAACTTTCTATTTTATATCCTACAGCAGGATGACATTCCTCCCCACACATTTGTGGCATTTGTAACTAGGAATACTGGGTAAAAATTGATTGTCAGAGTTAAAGAGGGTCTAGGAGGATCTAGCCCAGTGATTATTAAGAATGAATGCACATCAAACATAGAATGACCAGAAGAGGCTTTGCAAAACAGACCAGAGATTTCCATCCTCTGAGTTGAACTGAAAAGGAATTAAAATCTTGCCAGTTAATGCTGACGTCTGCCAACACTATTTGGATGGGCAGGGACAGGAAGTTATTTTTGTCATTACCATTGTCATTTTCTGCAAATAAAAAAGTATATGTCCTCTCCCTTCTCACTTTTACTTGGGGATATGAACTTTTCTACGCCCTCCTCGTCTCCCATTAACTAACGCAGGTAGAAAGTTGAGGAGTGCCAAGGCTCATGTAGGAACAAAGGGAAGCCAATGAAGTTGAAATATTTGATCTTTTCTCCTTTTTCTTTGAGACAGTCCTGTAACATTTCCTCTCCTGCTACTTCAATTGCTCATTCATGTCTTTGCTTTGCTTCATTTGCCTTTCTCATCTTAGAGCTTTTTCCCCTTTACTTCTCCTTTTGGCCCCATTTCCCTCTCACCTTCCTTACTCAAATCCCACTGAATAAAAATGAAAATGATTTTACCGTACAGCTCTCACTTGGCTTTTCATGCTTAGGGCAGGGATCCAAACTTCAGGGTGCACACAAAGGGGGCTCTGTCGCCAGCACCTCTCCATGCCCACTCTGCACAAAGCAGGGCTCAGTTGTTCCCTGACCTCTGAACATGAAAATTTGCCTTGGATGGCTCGTAGAATGCAGATTCTCAGGCCTTGCCCTGACAGAGTTCGCTTCAGGTGGCGTCCAAATACTAAAGCGATTATAACAGGGATCTTACAAGGAACATCTATCAAGGAAGGCAGGTGTGGTTACGGAGCCTCAGATTCCTAATTCAAAGCTGGGAATAAAATATTCACTCAGACCCACTCCATGTTCTAGCTGTCTCCTGCGGTGAGATGGGAAGGGCCCTTACATCACTTCCCGGAGCATGGCAAGGATCTAGATGGGCAACTGAGTGAAGCAGCGAGCACAAGGTCTGTTGTGGCACCCACAGGTTGGGTCAGCAGCTTTTTTACTACCGATGCTGTTCTATACTCATTCTCAAAACCACAATTGCTTCTATCAGGTGTGATTCTTAAGAGAAAAATAAAGCTTTTGGGGAAATTCAATTTTTGCCTTGAAGTCAAAGTTCTTCCATGTAATGACAGACCTGGACTTTAAAAGAAGAAAATAGTTTTCCCTGAAATCCTTCTGCTGCCCTTATAACTGACTCCAATCAACTCTGTGACGCAGCAGGCACCTTGGTAAAAGACAATGCATTTGAATTTCTTCTTTCATCCCAATTTGCCCTTTCACAAAATGGCCCTAGCACATCTCACCAGGCTCCTCCCGCAGCCTCCCTCTGCAGGCTAATTCCTCCATAATTCTCTTCGTGAATAACCGTGTTCTGACACAGTGAAAACCAGGATGAGGACGTAGCATCGCTGGTTCCTCATCTTCAAAAGCCCTTCTCTCCTCTTGTCCTATGTACTGTCGTGCACATTGGCCAGCTCAGCTGTCTCCTATGGGACCATCTCTCACACTCTTCTGGATCTGCTATTCACAGTTTACGCTCTATCACTTTTTTATTTTAATGCCTTACTCATCTGGACCTGGTATACTCTGGACAAGAAAATCCATCTTTCCCCAGCTGTGAATCCCCAGCTCTTCTTCCAGATCATGGTGGGTGTTAGGTGTTCAGAGACATGTAAACAAGTCCTGGATTTCTGGCTTCTTAGACAGAAAATTAGAAAAGTATGGGAAACACCTAAGTATGACATGAAGCATCTGCTATTTAAGCAAAGACGTGGTGCTTTTCCTCCTCCTCCTGCAATGGGGAATCCTTTAACAAACACAGTACAGATTGAGGAGAATCCAACAGCTCCATGTTTCAGGAAAAGAAATCTAAAAGCAACCTCCCAATTTGTCCAAGTGTGCTATGATCCTGCAATGTAGAATTGCAGTGTATTATAAAATTACATATTACTTAACACATACTGGGTAACCAATAGATAGTTATGAACGGAACCATGCATTTTTGTCGTTTTGTTAGCACCCTTCTAAACTACAGTCATTGGTAATATGGCATTTGGAAATTGTTGCAATTTGGAGGACAATTGACTTACACCATATTTTATTGTTGCTTCAAAATACAAATGATTTGCACTTGTGATTTTATTCTCAGGCAATGTACTGGTTTCCTAGGACCACCATAGCAAATTATAACAAACTAGGTGACTTAAAGCAACAGAAACTTGCTCCTTCATGTTTCTGAGGCTAGAAGCCCAAAACCAAGGTGTCAGCAAGGCCAAGCTCCCTCTGAAGGCTCTAGGCAAGAATCCTTCCTTTCTCCTTCTAAGTGGTTGCCGGCAGTCCTTAGATGTTCTTGCACTTGTAAATATGTAATACCAATTTCTGCCTTTATTTTCATCCTTGTACAACTGTGACCATAATTTCCCTCTTATAAATTATATTTAGGCCCCATCCTAATCCAGTATGATTTCACTTCAACTTGATTAAATTGCCAAGACCCTATTTCCAAATAAATTTGCATTTATAGTCTCCAGGTGCACATGAATATAGAGGGGTGGGGCCATTATATAAACAAATCTTGTCCTGAGAGCCTAAGTATGCATAGTACACTGAAATTCTCCTCAATCAGTTCTGTTGCAGTAAAAGTGAATTCTTTTTTCCCTAAAGCCTTAATCTAAGTAGTTTGGAAATAGTATTGGGTGGGGAGTTACTGAGAGAACTATTCAAAAGTGGTGTGCATGTCTTCTGAGGTGGGGCCTAATGCCTCTGTTTCTGGACTGGCTCCCATTGCAGAAAGGACTGCCATGGAACTAGCAGTGAAGGACAGAGAGAGAGGTGAGAGGATTCATTCTCCACACTCTTGCAATTGCCCTTAAAACTGCAGAGTTAAAAGTGTCTTAGTCAGTTCCTTACTGCCATACAAAATAGCATAGACTGCGGAGCTAAAACAACAGAAATCTATTTTCTCCAAGTTTTGTAAGCAAGAGTTCAAGATCAAGGTTCCCACCAATTTGATTTCTGATGAAGCCTGGCTTCTTCATTTCCAGTGAGCACCTCTTTACTGTGTTCTCACATGGTCTTTCCTTGTGTGGGTGGAAACAGAAGCGAGATAAAGGGTAGGGGGAGAGGGAGAGAGAGACAGGCGGAGGAGAAGGATTTCCCCTTTTTATGAAGACACCAAATACATAGGATCAGGGTTCTATCCCTATGACATCATTTAACCTTATTTGTTTCCTATAGCCCCAATCTCAAAAGACAGTCATACTGTGTCTTCAGCTTGTTATTTCTCTCTTTGACCATATCTACCTAAAATGTATGCTTTTTAGTGAATTTTGAATTTCATTGTGTAATTTTTACCTTCATAAGTTGTATTTATTTCTTTATTTCACTGAGAATCTTTATAGCACCCTTTTCCTTCTCAGAATTTCAATTCCAGATTTTATTTGCTAAGGTATTTAAAGAGTTAGCTCCTTCTTACAATTCAAACAAAAATACAGATATATCATGTTGAAACTTTATTTACTACTCTGTGTATTGGACTTCTTTATGGAAGTAATAGCTCTATACATGATTGTTTATTTAATATATACCCTCATATTCTGAACTATATTAAATTGAAAAACGAGCTCAAATTATTTAACCTTAATTATTTCCTACAGCCCCTATCTCAAAATACAGTCATATTAGTGACATTTTACAAACAAATAAACAAAGACAGGGAAATTTATTTTTCTTTCCAAGGTATACTAAGGTATAAATGAATAAATGAATGAATCAAAGTTCCTAAAAATTGTGCTAAACTTCATGCTCAAGCACACCCTCTTGTTCAATCCTCTAGGGTAAATTAATTTTGGGGTTCTGTTATAGTTTTGTTGTTATTTAAGGTAAGAGGATGCTGGGAAAGCCACACCAATCATAAAACCAGTAACTATAAAGTTCTGACATTCTGCTATTAGTGTTTTTATTGACTTATGGTGAATCATGTTTTCCCAAAATCATACTTAGCATCACTACATCCTGTATTGTGTTCTGTTTTCTATTATATTCTATTTTAGTTCAGTCAAGTTTGTCTATTCAATTTAGTTTTAAAATGCAGATCATGACTGATATAATTGATTTCATTAATGGCAATGGGGTCACGATCAGCTGATTAAATACAACACTGCTTCATATGATAAGATAACCTAATAAATAGGATTTTGTTCTTCCTTCATCTGCTGAAGCGCGGGATTATAAAAAATGTTGTAATAGATGAATAATAATGTGTATACATGTGTACATATGCTTAAGTTTTAGAATTTTTTTTAAATGAATGCTTTGCTGTTAATCTAGAGTAACAGGGACAGTTAGGGACTAAAAGATGACAGAGGTTTAAACTCTGGAAACTAATTTTTCCCTAATCATGTCATAGTATGTTTCCTTTCATTGGAGATGACCTTCTTAAAGTCATTAAGAATGCAGTTGATGGCTAAAATAATTCAGGTCAGACATCAGATTGTGACTCCATTTAAATTCTATATTGTGAAACCCAAATGCATTCCATTTTGGAGGTGAATTCAGGTTCTTTTTTTGTGAATTTTCAAATCCATAGTACATGCAATCAGCTTCCTCAGAGTGTAACATCCAAAGCTCCTGTTCTGATAATTCTATTTGATACATTCTGTCAGGGGCAGCAGTGTGGCCTGGAAATTTGCATTTCCCAACACTGCAGTGAGGAAAAGCATCAAGGAAAAGATCTGAAATGCATTTTGGAATGATGCACTCAGGAAGGTAAGAGAGCTAACATATTTTTAAAAGATGAAAAAAAGATAGGACTGGAGTTTCCCTGTTTATATATTCTGTTTATTTTTAAATCATGTCATACAAAAAGAAAATAGAGCATACCCAATTGTAGTGAAATGTTGTTTCCTGAAAACATTCAGATCTCATTTATAGGAGTAAATGCTTTCTGAAGACCAAAGGGACACAAATAAATATTTTTATATCACTACAGGATTAAAAAGTTGTAGGAGTTAACTTTTGTAGAGATTTATTGATAATCCATTTTCTATGGCTCAAAAAGTGTTAGTCCTCTTTCTCTTCACCTTTCTAAAACAAGACTGAATCATCTTCCAATAAGCCATGCCAAGAAATGATTCTAAATATACTGGGTAATCCAGAACAGTATTCGTATAGGGTATTAGAATGTGCTTTGTCAGGGAGGTGTTCTAAAGGCAGTCCAATTTGGACTCACTCCCTGATGATGGCCACATGGCAAATCTTCCAGTAGCCTGCCACAGAGCAAGCAGGGTTAAAGGGAGGATGCCAACAGGGCAGCGAGATCATTGATTTGCAGTTCATCAACACTTCAGCCCAGGGATTCGCCAACTTTACTGCATTACCTGGAAGGCCAGTTTAACCAGGAATGCTCAGGGACCACCTCAGGAAGCTCCTCACCCCCCACCTCTCCAGCAGAGAACTGAGTGGGGAGGGGAGCATATCCTTTGCAAGTATAAGTTGTCAGGAGATGCTGCTGCTGCTGCTGCTAATGCCAGTGCCAAACACACTTTGAGAACCACTACTCTAGATGCATTTTGCAACATTAGGACCCTTGAACTTAAGCCCAAGGTTAAAATATGATGTCTCACAGATTTCTTTAGCAATATCAGCTGCCGGCTACTGATCAAATTGAAAGTCAAAAAGTACCAGTGAAAATGATAGGCAAATTCCGAAAAGCAATCATTACAACCAAAGAATGCTGCCACCCCACCTCAGCTAGAACTCAGGAGTCAAAACTAAGCTCAAGTCCTTCAGATTTGGTCTTTCAAGAAAGAAAAGAAAAGTTTTATAAGACTTAATCACAACACAAATAAGTGGGCAGACCTCACTTTCTCTTTCAGTAAATAACTGACAACTCTTGATAACAGACAGAGAAAGGACAAGCGGGGACTCTGTAACTCAAAAGCAGTCTGTAATTTATCTGTAGGTAAAATAAGGATTTGGGAGCACAAGTGCGATAAAAAAAGAAATGGGGGGAGGAAAAAACAAAAAAATAAGCAAAATAACCAGAACAAGCAATGTTCTTGGTAACTGTCACCCTGAAACAGTTTATCAACTGGCTTATAGGGCGGGAGACTGCCTAGAGCCGGTTTAATGGGATTCCATTTCCCACAATTCCGTAGGGCAGTTCATGCAGAACAAAGATGTGTTCTTGGCGCAAAGGGCACCAGGTAGGCCATCTGAAAGCCATCCCCGGCGCGGGGAGGCCGGCGGGATGTTTTTAAAGAAAAAGACTTTATTAAAATTCAAAGGAAAAAATAAGCCGAGATGATTTAGAAAGCATTATGCATTTATTGAACAAACACTGCTAAAGACGTTTCAGCAAACCGTGTGTTTAAAAAGTAATAAATAGCTATTGTGCTTACTTCATAAACTTGTCAGACTGTCTTCATTTTATTTTCCTGAACAAACTGAATTTCTGTACTGCTCATCCCCAGTCAGTTAATAAATACATCACCCTAAAAAGTGCTGTGGTATTAAATTTACAGCAGATAAAATATGGATGAAGTTGCTGCGCTTCAGGTACGTCAAGTGTGATTTAATATCTCACACTCCCCTCGTGAGGAGTAAAAGATTACTCGGCTGCTTCAACCGCCAGAGAGCGACCTTTGCCCCCGAGTAACAGCCACTCAGCAAATAGCACCAAATGAAGACGGAGAATAACATATAGATTTGCCATAAGAAAAAATTGATCTAAATCCATACATCAAATCTGCTGATCAGCGCTCTGGAGAAAATGCTTCATAATCCTTTTAGTATGTGATTGCAGAAACTTTGGATAGAAAGGAAACCTTCCTTAAAAGGATATCGGAAGTTTTGTGTTTTGCTTAATTTTTTTCACCTGATTACTGTTATTATTTGCCTTTTATATCATTGGAATCAAATCACCCTAGAAGAAATGCTCCTTGACTTGCTGTCTTAGTGGTATTTTCTTCTATCTGTAGGAACTATAAACTCTTTGAGCATTTCAGAAATCAGAAGAATCTTCTAAATGAAGGCATTGTTCCCCAGGGAAATTTCTCAACAATCTGATTTAATTTATATCTTTTTTTAAAGTTCTGTCTAAATGATAAAAAAAAAATCTCCACGGAAAACATTTGTTAGCACAGAAAATAAATTCTTATGATTAACGTTTTGCCATCCAAAAGGCTGGTGACTAAGAGAGCTCTCTGCACTTCAAAGGTAGGAGAGAAATGAGTTTTAAAACAAGAGTAAAAAAGAAGCAAATTGCTGCTGAGCTATTTTTATTTCAAATATATAAAAGTAGAGTTGGTAACTGCCATGTGTAAATCTTCAAAGTGTGGATCGCCAAGGGTCTTCCTCTAAAGACTGCTGTGAAAAATAAACCTCAGCAATTAAAGTGGCTTTTTCCTTGCGCCAAGGAAGTGAGGGAAGTGGCCCCGTGTCCCAGCGGCTCCTGGCGTCCTCTTGTTCCCAGGGAGCAGTGTGCCTTTGCTAATTTAAAAAAAATCTCTCCAGCTCTGGGCCTTTGCAAATAAAAGCTTCTGTGGTCTCCCCCAAAATGTGACTGTTCCACAGTCTGAGGGTTTCTGTTTGTTTATTTGTTTTTCACTGGGCACTTTTGTACTCACTTGGTAATTGGTTTTGCTGAGCCAGAGGGGGCTGGGGACAAGACAGTTTATTTCCAATTTCTTCAATGGTGAATTCTGAGGCATTGGAAGTAGCAGAAGGTTTGCACAAAAGCTATGATTGTTAAAATATAAAAATGGGGAAGAGAATCCCAAACAGGAGAGAGAGGAGATTGAACCGGGTGGTTGGAGGACTGTGTGTCTGCGTGTGCACACAAGCACGCACGCATTTGTAATGGAAACACTCCTGTAGGGATGAAAATTCTCTTTAAGAGAGACTTGCTGGGCAAGCCTGCACACCACTTCTCATAGTTAAAAAGCAGACACAAAGAGCTGTCCATTCCTACATCTCCTAAACAAGTGCTCTCCCCATTCAGACTGTACAGTGTACTGGTCAAGGCAGGTGACATTGCTTAAGTGACAGATGTGCCTGCTGCTAGGACTCCACCAGTCTGCCAGCTTCCTTGGGATCAGCTGCTCCAGGAGGTAGGAGGCTGGTCTCTTTGTTTGCATCAGTGGGGAGGGTAGTGATGTCGGCGGATTGGGGTGTGCTTGGAGTGGGAAAGAGGCACAGGGACATGGGAAAAGGAAGACTCTTTATACTTAGAATTCTTTCAACTTTAAAAAATACACATGCATATTGTAAACCCTAACGAGAAGAAGTAGAGGCACTTGGCAAATATATAGAGGTTGTGTGGGGACAGGGAAGGTTTTAATGACACACAGTTCAAACCGTGGAGAATCTCCTCAGCACCTTTTCCCCAAACTGACCAGACAGAAAAGGGTTAGGGTAGAGTTAACAGATGAAAGAAATGTAATGTCCCAGTTTTTACCTATCATATTTTCCAAATTCTAACTTCCCTTATCATGCCACATTTTATTTTCTCTTTTTTCCCTCCTGCTCCCAATTCATAATTATCCTGAAACTTTTTTTTCTAAGTATATAGAATATGTTCCTTTATAAAACCACTGGGCAATGATATTCCCAGGGGTTTTATGCGTACCTTTCCCCAGCGGTGCCCACAAGAACCCTCCCAAGGAGGGAGTAAAGGAAGTCTCTTCAATTAAGAATCCTTCATTTCCATTTAATAAGTGTTGAAAAGATCTGCATATGATCGACATTGACTAGGCTCCTGAATTATAATTGCAAAGCTAGATTTTGGGGGAATAAACTTGGCTAACTGGAAAGGATCCCATGGTAATTCATTAGCATTTCAAAACAACTAGTAAGTGGCCATTTATTTTCTAATTTTTTAAAAAGCTAACAATACCATTAATTATCCCACTTATAAATCCTGGTAATGGCTGTTTACTTGCAATAAATTGATATAACACTGTCAGGGACATAGCACCCTTGCATATTACAACAGTTTTGCTTGCAGCAAGCCACAATGTAGACCTCAAAATTCTTTTGTGACAAAGTGAATGACAGGTGTCACTCAAAATCTTGAAACTCCCAGTGCTCTGAATCCCCAGCACCACCTGTACTTTCTACATTCTCTTTGAAGACCCTTCCCTGGAACATGCCAACCTGACATCAACTGGAAGAAAGGTCTTAGTCCTCACCTTTCCAAACCAAGCATTCACCACTGCTCCAGTTCTAGCGACAAATTGAGTTGACAATGATTCATTTTTAAATTAGTTTTTTTTAATTCCAGTAAACACCAAGTTTGTGGCCTTGTATATTTTTAATAGACTATGTTTAGAACAATTTTAGATTATTCCTAGTGTATCTTGAAAATTATCTTTATTTTTTTTTTACTTCCAAAATGTGTTTGCTTTATTGAGGCATGATTAATACTCAAAAATTACACAAACTTAATATACATTTTGATGAATTTGGATATAAAATGACTTTGATATCATCACCACAACCAAGTTGCTAGACTTATTAAACATATTCATCATTTTCTGCATTTTACTTGTGGTTTCTATTCTTTCTTTCTTTCTTTTTTTTTTTCCACGAGAACACTTAACATGAGATATATCTTCTTACCATATTTTTTAATATATATTTTTATTGTTATTTATGTCTTTTACATTTTGTATTCCCCTTGGGTAGCCCACCACCAATTCACCCGTGGTCCGTCTCCGTGGTCCCTTGTGTTCTTTTCTATTCCATTTTATGCCCCTTTCCTTCCCTGCCACCCCACCCTGATTTGGTTTCCTTATAGTCCTGTTATAAGTGAAACCATTCGATATTTTTCTCTTTCTTTCTGGCTTATTTCACTGAGTATGATCCCCTCTAATTCCATCCATGTCGCTGCAAATTGCATGTGTTTATCTTCTTTGAATGCTGAATAGTATTCCATTGTGTATATGTACCACATCTTCTTGATTCAATCATCTATTTTTGGACATCTGGGTTGCTTCCATACCTTTGCTATTGTGAACAGTGCCGCAATGAACATACGGGTGCATGTATCCTTTTGGATTAGTGTTTTTGTGCCCTTTGGGTAAATTCCCAAAAGTGGGATTGCTGGGTCGTATGGAAGCTCCATGTTTAGCAGTTTGAGGAATCGCCATACAGCTTTCCATAGTGGTTGGACCAGTTCACATTCCCACCAGCAGTGTAGAAGAGTTCCTTTTTCTCCACATCCTTTCCAGCATTTGTTGTTGCCTGTATTTTT
>PVIJ01005928.1:6696-66662 GCA_004024925.1 Scalopus aquaticus | reverse complement strand
ACATTGACCAAAAACCAGAAAGATAATAAATGAATGAAAAAAGACAATCAATAGATGTCACAATTAGAAACAGTCATTTTAAGGCAGTCATTTAAGTCATGTTAAAATATTTTGATGAACAATTAGGAAAACACTTGAAACAAATGAAGAAACAGAAAATGTCAGAAAGAAATGGAAGATATAAAAAAGAACTAAACAGCATTTTTGGAATTAGGAAACATAATTAGGAAACATAAAAGCCCAGTGAATGAGCTCAATAGCAGAATGGAAGAAACCATGGAAAGAATCAGTGAGCTGAAAGACAGAACAATAGAAACAATCCAATGTGTCAAGAGAGAGAAAATAGACTAAAAACACATAGATTCTCAAGTATCTGTATGAGTTTGACAAAAGAGCTAACATTTATGCTATCAAAACCCTTGAAGGAAAAGCAAAGAGAGTTGGGGTTAAAAAATCCTTAAATAAATGTTGCTAGAAAACTTTTCAAATTTACCAGAATCCATAAAACTACAGATTCAAAAAAAAATATAGTGAATTTTAAATAAGACAAATCACAGTTAAATTTCTGAAAACTAAAGACAAAAAAATGAAATTAGAGAACAATTACTCTGACCAGTCTGACAGCACACTTCTCAGTAGAAACCATGATGCCCAGAAGAAAGTAGTACAACATCATTTAAGTGCTGAAAGAAAAGAATTGTCAATTCAGAATTCTGAAACCAGGAAAAACTGTTCTTCAAGAATAAAGTAGAAATGAAAACATTGTAGCTGGAAGAAACTAATAAAATTTGTCAACAACAAAATTCCCCTCAAATAATGACTAGAGGAAGATTCCTAATCAGAAGGGGAAATAAGCTACTTAGAAATGTTATGAAGGAGCAAATATGGTAAGGCAAAATATGGGCAAATATTAATACAATAGACTTCTTCTCCTTGTGAATTTTTTAAACAATGTTTAACAGTACAAACAAAAATTATAATGCCGCCTGAATTGGGCAGCATTATATATAATGTGTGTGTGTGTGTGTGTGTGTGTGTGTGTGTTATATACCATATACAGATATATATGAAACATGAACATATACATACATATATGAAATACTTAAGAATATTATAATATAAATGGGAAAAATAAAGGACTCTAAAGGTAGAAAAGACTTCTAAAGCTAATATGATCTAATAAAATGAAAAAAAATCAGTAATCTGTGATGTTATATAATGTGGTATCTAGCACAATCACTAAAAAAAGCTGTATGGAAAGAGATACATTCAAGGACACTTTGCATGTGGTCTCTTGACTTGTTGCACTTCTTCCTGGAATCATAGTGTGGTAATCTCAGCTAATGGTAATCTCAAACTGCCTGTGTGGTAGTTGCGTATTCCAAAGTCAGAATTCCATTAGACTAAGGCTGAAACTTCAAGTCTTCTAGGGTCTTCCCTCTAAAGTCTCACGGCATCATTTCCATCTTCTTCAATCTGTGGCAGAGTCCAGATTCTTAATGAGAGGGAGCCCACACTGGGTATGTTTAGCAGGATATGGCCCATTGGGGCATTCACTTTTAAATCTGTCACTTTAATAATCAGAGAATATAGCTGTGTGTCTACACATACACTTTTGTTTTCATGGTATTTGTTATACTTTCAGTATAGAAGAATGTTGATCTATAATCAGCCCCAAGTTTGAATTCAATTTTTGATATTAAATGACTGTATAATCTTAAACAAGTCATTTGTCTTCTTGAAGTTTGTTTCCTTATCTTTAAAGTAAAAATAATATTACCCCACACACAAGTAACCAGTAAGGAATGTTTAAGACAACGTGAAAGCACTTTCAAAACCTAGTGAAAATATACATGTTAATACCAGAGTTTTAGACAGACCAAACTCTCCTCTGGATGTGCATGTTTTTGAAATTGTAACTTTTGTTTTATAAAATGGAACATTCCTGTCTACTCAATTCATCCAAAAGTAGTTCAGAAAGCATTAAATAAACACAGAGCTTAGTTATGTTTCACAGCGCCTTGATGCTTTCAAGCCTTGATATGTCTGAACAGAAGCAAGGCACATAGAACCTCAGGGAACAGACAGATGTGGTGCCTCCCTAGATCGTGTAAGGACAGGAGTGGACAGTGGAATACAGGAGGTGGCCATTTCCAAACCTGTACTATTAAATTACGGTCTGTCCAAGGAGAGTGATCTCTTGTTTCAGCAGCAAGTTCTAGTCCCAGAAACTATAATGACCTCAAGCATTCTAAAATGGGCTGTCACATAGAACACCATAGATTATTGCAGTAACATAGTCTATCATTCATTCATGCTAGAACTCTGTGCTAAGAACAATTACCTGCCTGGGGGAGGAAAACAAAATCAAAATCTTGTTTCTGAATTCTTTTTATTCCCTTTCTTGCTCACTTCAGGAGAAGCTATAAGACAACTTTATTGAATTATGAAAACAATTTTAGCTTTATGTATTTAAAAGCTCAGGATGGAAAACAGAATCTACTTCAGAAACAAGAGTGAGATAACCATTCTTAAAGCTGAATATATCAAAGTAGTAAATAAATTGTACGTAAAACAAAATATAGAGATACAAATACATTTTCACCTTGATTTCCATTATAAGTTCAGATTTGAATACTCATGGGAAATTGATCTAACATGCAATACAAATTACATTTTAGGATATTTTCATCTATTCTAAGGACAGTCCTGCCTTTATTGGCATGTGCTCCATGTACATGCAATTCCTGTCGTCAAACTCTACCAGAATAGTTAGTCAAACAAACAATTGGTTCATAAGATCTTGACACACTAGTTAAATATAACATAATTCAGTGTCCCACTTGGTGAATTTCCATTTGTTCAGAAAGTTTTAAACCCTCTATCAATTTCACATGTATGAGTACACAGTAGCCACACCATTGTTGCAAAAATTCAATAGAATTTAAAAGCCAGTCAGCCACAGGGCGGCTACTTGGAACTGAATATGGGGGAGACCACTTCATTTTTATCACACAGCTTTCAAAAAATCAGTGGGGAGTGAAAGAGTCTCATTATCTGTTTAGAAGGATTTCTTATCAGCGCCTTCTTTCACAGCACCCATTAATATAGGTGTTAATTATAATAGTTTTTCTAAGGTGAGAAAAGAGAATAGGAGAGCATAGCTGCAAAAAAAACATTTCTATAGTATTTTGAAGTTTTTATTTATAGTCACCCAGCAGAAATCATTAGATAACTACCAAATTGACCTACTACTTATGCAAAAATAGACAATGGATCATAGATGATAGATAGATAGATAGATAGAACAAAATAGGTAAGCTGAATAATACCCATTATTTTTACAGTAGAAATAGAAACTGTTCTAAGTAAATACATACAATCGAGTTTGAATTATCAATGAAAAAGGAACTTCCAAACTGAAATAGAGCTTAGTTCTAGTGATGCTGCCATTCATCCACACCCTTATTTTTTCATTAAACTTTTATTGTGTCATATATTTAAAAAGTAATCCACCAATGAAATCCCTAGTCTCTCTTAAATAGTTCATCATCTAGAATGGGAGAAACACATGCAAATGTTTAACTATTGTACAGTGAAATGTGAGTTACAATTGGATTGCAGTAATGTGGAGGCTCTAGAAAGAGGAACTGAAGTCAATGGCAAAGGTGGGGTGGTGTGGGCATGTGGAGAGTGAAGATTAGAAGAAAAGAGAGGCCATTAGATAGAGGAAGTGAGGCACTGACGAGGCTCTCCCAGCATGAAGAGTTCATGCTGAACAGCATGGCAAATCAGAGTGATGAGATGGGCTGATGTCTTCAAGGGAACAGATGTAGCTCACAAAGACATAATGGAATGGTAAGAGGAGCAGATGACAAGATAGGAGATGAGTGATAAGGTACACACAGTACATGAGATACCTCAAGGGCCACTCAAGGAGGTTTAGACACTGACAACAAGAGGAAGTCTTTAATTAAACAATTTCAATAAGTCCCACAAAAAGAGTTTTCATATCTACTTGGATAAGCAAATTTTATATTTTAAATGGCACTTTTTAGAGAGCAAAATTGTGTCACAATTCTATCCATCAGTCTCACAAGCTCCAGGTCTGATTCTCTGAAGTTGAGGTAAAGAGACTATGAGAGATTCGACATGGCTGAATATTGCTGGCAGGGAGAAGATGGCAGGGAATCTCAAATTACTTGTGTACTGAGGTGGACATGGACTTTGTAGTTGAAAAGTGAAAAATTATTGTCTTTTGGGGAGTAATTTCTTTTCAATTTAGGAAAATAAAACACTTGACAATATGTTGAAACAATGTTAAAAGAAACCATCCATGGGTTACAAAAGTCCCTCAGACAATAGGATACATGAAAGCTATTCATGTATTGCAGATGGCACTAATTCCATCAGCAAATTGCACAAGGAGCATGAAAGTCACTAATATGACGTGAAAATCCAAGAGTCTTCAATTATATTAGAGGCACTAGTCCATTATATTAATCTTCTACACAGTTTCTTTCTATCAAATCAGATTAGCAAATTTGGTTTAAACTAATGTGCTATAAAAATCTTATCATTTTTATTAAGTGTGAGAAAATTGTGGTTTTGCTTATATTGAATGGTTTATCTCATTCTTCTTGCTATGTCAGATTGGTGATAAAGAACTCTGGTGTCCTTTATTCCCCATTTCCTAATAAAGCCAAGAATCTTATCACTTGTTTGGATTAAGGTACAAAGAAATGATGGCAGTCCCCTTACATGGAAAATAGAAGTTTAAACTTAGAGGCTGGGATTATTAACTTTCATCATTTTTTTTTTATTTTTTACTCTCTAGCTTGCAGAGAACTGCCAACCAACTTATCAGTGCTTCTCATCTTCTGTAGGCTCAGCTTCAACTTGAACATGGTGATTCTGCACCAGGGCACCCCCTAAAATGTGGTGCTTCCATTGAATCAAGATACAAAAGATTCTCACAGTGCTCACTAACTGCAACCTAAGAAGGAAGTCCACAACTGAAGTTCCCACCTTCTTCATCCTTACTCTCAGCCTTGCTTCCTACTCCATGAGAAAATCAAAGCAATCATAAGAGAAGTGCCACATAACACTGTTACATCCAGTTGACCAATAACTGATCTCCTTTTACTTAATGGAGTGGCATTCAACACAATTACTCTCTCCTCTTTGATGCATATGCTTTGTTGGACTTTTGGGAACCCAGCTTCCTGGGGTTTCCTCTTACCTTTCTGATGACTCCTTCCCAGGTACCATTGCCTCTACATCTCTTCACCCATATGTCTTAATGTTGAACTTGTCCAGGTGTGGTCCTATTGCTCTCCTTACATTCGTTACTTTAGTGATCTCACCAGGACTTACCCACTTATACCTTCCCCACCACAACTCTATCTTTCCAGTATAATCCTTGACTGTATTCTTTCTCTCACACCCACATCAAACACATTAGCAATTCTGCTGGCTCTGCCTTCAAGATGTGTTCAGACCCCAACTTCATATCATGGTTACTACCTTGGTCAGGGCCACCAACACTCTGTCACATAAGACCATATCCAGCTCCAGCGAGTCTTTGCACAGAGTTGGTCTTAAGAGCAGATATGATGCTCAAATTTCAGGAAGGCAGCTCGGCTCTCAAATACAATTGATATATCCCCAATATCTAAATTTACATGTTACATATGTATCCTTTGGCTTTAGAATTTGATCCAGCAAAATACAATAATTTAATTTAGTTAGTTTTATGCCTCCTAGACTGTTAGCCCCAACAAGAATGACAGAAACCCTGACTAGCTTACATATGCTGTATTTCCATAGTGATTTGCATAGTGTCTAGCACACACTAAACAATAGATGAATATCTTATGATTGGATCAACAAATCAATAGAGACCAAAGTAATAAGTCTAAGCAACTACTTCCACTGAATGTGAGCATGTCTACAGGATACTTTTCTCAAAAGTAGTTTTTATGTTAAAAACAGTTTTCATGGAAATGAAAATAAAGAAATGACCCAAGGGTGGAGGGTAGAAAATTAATAAACTAGAGAGAAAGAATACAGAAGAACTTAACTGGAGAACAGACTATCATGTTAGGTCATTCATATTTTATCCAAATTGTCCCAGATGTAACAAATCCATGTCTGAACGATTTAAGTCATTTTAATATGTTGTTACTCATATTCATAATCTCCAGGTAAGGCTATTTGACAATGCCCCTCTAGGATAAATTTTTCCGAGTTTTAACAGTACCTACCATTCCAGTTATCTGTAATTGTATAACAAACCAGCTCAAAACTTGAAGGCACAAAGCATCAATTCATTATTCCCCCTCATACTCAGGGAGTGACAGGATCAGTTAGAGGTTTTTTAATTGGGATCCTTCATACAGTTCCAGACAGACACAAGTGAGGCTGGATCATCTGAAAGTTTCCTCTTTCAATCATCTGGCATCTCTCCCTGCAAACTTCATTATGAATAGTTGGGTTTCTTTACAGCCTGGTGGTGTCAGGATAATCAGATTTTTGGAAACCCAGGTTCCAAAATGATTGTTTTTAGAACCCCAAGCAGAAGCTGAAGCTGAAGCTTATTATTTGATCTCAGAAGTTCAAAAATGGCCTAGGGTAAAATACCCACATAGATCACCCATGTTATGTGGGTGTTTTGAAGGGGGGAGTGGTAGCATGCATCTCTGACCCTAGTACCCTGTATCATGTACAGAGAAGGAATCCAATGTTACCTCAAAAAATAAAAAAACTGCCATTTCTGCCACATTCTTTCTATCGGTCAGGTCAGTATAAATTCAAGGGGATGGGAACTAGAGTCTGTCTCACCAGAGAGGCATGCCAAAGATGGTTCACCCATCTTTAGTCCTTCACCTCTGTAAGAAAAAAAAAAAATGTCTTGCAAAGGTTGAACTTACGTCTAAATGAAACCTTTCTTTATGTAATTTAAAGTCATTTCCTTATTCCATCTTCTAGAAGATAGACAAGATGTGACTAGAAAGTTTCATTTGATATCAATAGTTTCTATAAATAAAGGTACTTATGTCTGATTTTCCCTACCCTACAAAATGATAGATAAGACTTACATGGGGAAAAAATATGGTATATTCCAACTCCAGTTTTTAGGAGTCTACATAGGAACTCTTCATTCACCCTTTAGTGCTGGACAATGAAGTCTAAAAACTGCTTCATAATAAATACTTATTTTCAAAGGCTAAACTCCAACCAATGAAGCATTCTTTTCCCTCAATTGCTAAGTACTACTAAATTATTATTGCCCAGATAGAAATAGTTCTGAATTTACACATAAAAGATAACATTATTACAACATTTTGAAGAAAATCTTTGAAGCTAATTATCTAAAGATTAGAGCAAGGATATATTTTAATTAATTTCAAACCCTGGATTGAGTACTAAGCAGAAACATGAAAGAAAGATTTCCAATAGGAAGTGGTAGTTATGGAAGAACCTTTCTCCCCTTGAGGATTACCATTTAATTTTCAACACTGATTTGAAATAAATGCTGGTGTGATCTCCAAGGGAAAACTGTTTCCGTTATAAACCTAATGGAGAAGCCCTCAGTATAATAAGCAAAATGTAAGTTTGCTCTTATGTTAAACTAACTTCCATACTCTGTTTTGTTTTCAGTGAGGCTAGCTAGTCCTGCCAGGTAGGCCATGAATGATGACTCTTTTAGAGGGAGTGTTGCTCAAGTCTTACTGATTCTTTTATTTGTTTTCTCTCCATCCAGTATTCAACTTGCTGCTTGGCACTTTGAGTTTTGATGAATGAATTGCCACAAAGAGTTTGATTTTCTTTATATTAATAAATACACTCAAAGTTTTACTATTATACAATTCAAATTATGAGAGTGATGCATACTGTGTCATACTAAGCTTAAAACTGCCTACAGTTTACTTCTATGACTCAATTGTTAAAAAAAAAAAAACTAGTAGCCTAATTATTAGTAGTGACAATAATAACTATTGGGTTGTCAGAAAAATCATGATGTATTTTTTCTGTTTTCTATGCAAAAATGCATCATGACTTTTCCAACAACCCAAGCATATGAAGAGATGTTCAATATCATGAATCATGAGGGAAATACAAACCAAAACCACAAAGAGATAGCACCTTACACTATTAGGACAGCTATTACTAAAAAAAAAAAAAAAAAAAAAAAAAAAAAAAAAAAAAAAAAAAAAGGAAAAGTGTTGAAGAGGGTAATTGTAATCCTTGTTCACTCTAGTAGAAATGTAAATTGGTACAACTACTATAGAAAGCAGTATGGAGGTTTCTCAACCAATTAAAGATACATCTACTATATGATCCAACAATCCTACTTTTGAGTATTTATCTGAGAGAATTGAAATCAATAGCTTGAAGAATTATTAGCGCACTCAGGTTTATGGAACCATTATTCATAATAGTTAAAATGTGAAAACAAAGTAAATGTCCATCAACATGCATGGATATAGAGGATGTGGTATATATATAGAACTGAATACTATCCCATTCTTACAAAGAAGAAAATTCTATAGAGGAAAAAAACAAAAGGTCGGCGAGAATCAAGCCAGTAACAAACCCTAGAGACTGATTGTAGAAATGAAGCTATCAGAGGTAGAGGGGGAGGGTGGAAAGCAAAGTGTGGAGGGGCCCAATGGACTATGGTGAAGGATATGGGTGCCTCAGTGGTGGGTGTGACTGGTAACATATATCTGAAGAGGGCCAATTCTATACCTTTCAACCTTATACAGTATTATAAACCAATGTTACCTCAATTAAAAAATAATAATAAATGAAAAAGCTGGAAATTGTTCAATGTATGACAAGATGGATGAATCTGGAGGACATTCTGCTAAGTGAAAAAGGGCCATCACAGAAAGACAAATACTGCATGATTCCACTTACATGAAGCATCTAAAATAATCAAATTTATAGACCTGAATAATAGAGTGAATGGTGACTCCAGTGGCTGGAGGCCATCGAGCTGGGGGTGTGGCGGGGGTGGGGGGGACGGGCAGGATGTGAAGTTACTAATCAACAGCCATAGAATTTCAGTTAAGTGAAATGAATAAGCTCTAGAATCTGCTGTATCACATAGTCAATAATACTGCAGTGTACACTTATAAATTTGTTGAGAGAGGAGATTGCATGTTAAGTGCTTTTACCACTTTAAAATATTTTTAATTGCATACATACATAGCTGGAAAAATTACTAACCAGTTAAATATGTATGACTCTCTGAACATTTATATATGTTCATTTCTCAATTTTTTTGACAAAGTATCTATAAGATGTCAGAGGCCAAGCAGGTGCTGAGGATACAAAAACATATCAAAAATGGTCCCTGCCCTCCAACAGTTTCCCAGGATTCCTCAGGCTTCTGGAAGCTAAATAACTTTTCCTAATTAGTCAGTGTGGATGCAGCAGTATCTTCCTAGCTCTCACTTTTCTTTCTCTGCCAAACTTGGTTTATAATTACTTCCAAATAGATATTATTTTATGTTATAACTGTATTTTGATGTATAAAGTATGCTCTATCAAACATGATATTTAAATATTTTTAAAAGGCCCATCCTTTCTTCATGCCACTGGCTTTGAACAAACTTAACCTCCCCAAATCACTAACCTCCTGTTCCCTAGACTAATGAGTGTTTTCCTAGGTAGCAGGAGTATGCTCCTCACAACGGGCATAAATCTTTCAGCTCTTCTTATAGCTGTGACATATGTATTAATAAGAAGTCCACAGCATTAGCCAAGCAAGTCCAAAAACATTATGGAAAGGTAAAGAAAAATTCAAAGTGGTAGAACCGTGCCTAGAGTGATGAACAAGAAATTTCCCAATCCTAACTGATAACTCCTTTAAATTAGTGTCACTTTATTAACACAAATCAAACCCAGGTCTTCATTCTCTGTTAAGTTATTAAATAACCCTTAACTGGCTTTCCTCTTTCATTAGTGCCCTCATTCATTCGTTCATCATTTTATTGTTTACAGGAATATTGCTATCATTTACTTATTTGTGTTTATTTTTCTTTTACCTTTGATCCTCTATTTCCTATATATGAGTATCTAATATTTTAGTAGGAACTATATATTGAATTTGGATTCAAGAGCAGTCTAACTCTTCCTAAAATAATATATGTGTGAGGTTTTATTTTGCTTTGTTTTTGTTTATTAATATATACAGTAGAAATCCCCTCCTCATCAGTGACCAATCCTTGCTTCTGATTTCTAATCCTTGCTGCATTGAGGAAGACAAGATTGAGGACATGACAGAGTGAGATTATGGGTGACTCTGAGTACCCACTGAACCTGTAAATTGCACAGATCCACTGAAAGGTTTGAACAGGAAGACTACATGATTAGACAAGGATTATAGAGAACTCTCTCAAGCAAGATGGAGGATAGATGGGGGAAGACAAGGGGGAGGAAGTCAAATAAGGAGTCTATTGTAATAATCCAGGCAAGAAGGTGGAAGTTACTAGTATTGGAGAAATGAAGATAAAACAATATATTTAGCAATTAGTATCAACAAATTTAAGATGTGAATAAAATGTCTCAGATGACTACCAGTTTTCTCATTGAGCCAATGGAATGTGAATCATTAAACAAGTTACAAATATCATACTGGAGGAAGAGATAATGAGCTATTTTGAGGACATGTTTAATTTAAGATATTCATGAAGTATTCAAGAGATGATATCAATTAGTGGCCTAGTATTTCTCAAGCCTTTACATATATCATCGTCCAAGGAGCTTAAAAAAGGCCAGTGCCAAAGTTTCTTCTCCCACAACCACCTCAACTCATAAACCAGGTTGTCTTAAATTGGGAATTGGTTCCTCATGGAATTCAATCACAGGGATTAAAGTTGTGATAATTTCATATAACTGTCTGAAGCTTAGAATTTAATATTTTTGAATGTTGACATCCTGGGTATGAGTGAGGTTATCCAGAAGTGAGAAGAATGGGAGAAAAATAGATGACAGGCAGAGTATACGAATCCTTCCAGCATTAAAAGTGGAATCAAACTAAAAGGAGAATGCTGAGGAAAGCACAGTCATTTTCAAGTTGGACCCAGGTGAAAATGTCATGAATCTCAAGGTAGAACTGACAATAAAGACACTGGGAAATAGAATTGGGAAAAGAGAGAATGATGACAGGGAGGAGAGAACTAATTGTTTGAGAAACTCAGAGGTAAAACTCACAGTGGAGTTACCTTAAATACAAGGAGGAGGTAGAAAGCAAGAGAAGGGGTCTCCCATATGGCACAACAGGTTAAGTCTCAACCTATGAAGCTATCCTCAGCCACTGCAACCACCGCAGCACGAGTTCGACCCCCAGCCAGGGAAATTCCCACATAGCGCAGCAGACCTCTCCTGTCTCACCCACTTCTCCTCTCTCAGCAGTGTATTTGAGTCAGTCGGCCTGTTCTGCTCCCCATTCTGTCTCTGGTGAATCCTCTTACTCCCCGCCCCCCCCATACCTCTGGCCTACACCAAACTTGTATGCATAAATGAATAAATAAATAAATAAATATAAATCTTTAAAAAAAAAAAAAGAAAGCAAGAGAAAGACAGATGAGGCTAGAAGTAAGTAACTTGTAATGAAGGGATCTCCTAGGTGGCCTTTGATATCCCAGCAGCTTCTCAGGAAAGATCTTTAATGAGCCAGTCACATGTCACCTTCGATGTGGTCTCTAGTCCTCTCTTTGTTGAGTTTGACCCTTGAACTTTGTTGGAAGCATGTGTCTCTGTGGACAGGAAGTCAGAGGTAGGACAGATGGCCCACATCACACAAAGATCTGGAAGGAGGGAGACAGACCTTTCCCCAGCCACGACCTTCATATTTCTTATCTATGTTTTCCATGAAGGATAAACCATGTCTAATTCTTTTTAAAAATTGCTTACATCGAATCAGAAAGAGGTTATTGGTTGGCCATACTAACAGTCATTACCAGAAAAATGACTATTTCTGAAACTTCTAATGGTATGTAGTTTTATAAATTCCCCATCAAGATTATGCATTACTTTCTCACTGCTATATTTAGTAATACCTAGAAGAGACATTTTTTGGAGGTGCTCTTCATGTTTTGTCAATTTTATTTAATTAAAAGTCATTTTAAAAAGCAACATTAATGTCAATCCTTACTTCACATCCCAAAAAGTAA
Organism: Scalopus aquaticus; assembly: GCA_004024925.1. Lineage (NCBI taxonomy): Eukaryota > Metazoa > Chordata > Mammalia > Eulipotyphla > Talpidae > Scalopus > Scalopus aquaticus. The sequence continues at coordinate 54,474 of PVIJ01005928.1, read as the reverse complement.
TGCTCTAATTACATATCTTTTAAAATATAACCATTTCATTCTCTCACCAAGACAACTTCAGCTACTTGATTATGTTAAAAGGCCAAGAAGTTGTCTTTCTCTTTCAACTTCCAAACTTAAAGTCAGATCCTATCTTTTAAAGAAAGGCATCCGAGACAAGTGACACCAAGGATTTTATTAATATACTTCCAACCTCTTAGGCTCTCCCTCACTTTGAGACTTCAATAATTAACACAATTTTGACAATGGTTGTTTGGCCAAGGTTTTTAATTGAGGCTGGCCGGTGACCTTTTGGCCAGGAGTCTGCAAAAAAGGAGACTGGTGAGAGCCAGCTCATCAGAGCCCCCAGACATCCCTGTAGAAAATCTCTCTCCCCAAGGAATTTGGTCCGTGCCCTTGAGCATTCCAAAGTCTGCAACTTTCCGTGGGTACATATGGCCCATTGACAGTTAGCAGCTGTCAAGCGGACAGGCCGTGTACACCCAGCTGGTCAATTGAGGCCACGTCTAGACAAAATGAATGGATACAGCTCATCAGTTCCATTTGGCCATCCCAGCAATTGGTGCAGCACAGCCTGGGGCTCATTGCAACTGCAGAGACGAGTGTGGGAGAGGAGCTCAGCAGAGTGGAGCAGACAGCCATGCCACGGTCCCAACTACCCAGGCTGAGTTCCTCACACCCTGTGAGGACAAAGGGCAGACCTGCTCCAGAGCTAGTGCTGTCCACCTTCGATCTAGCCAGTGCCTCATCTTGATTTAAAATCTCCACCACCAAATAGTCTATCTCAAGGAGCAGTTTCTAAAGTCACTTGCTGGTCAAGTGACTTGTCTAGCAGAAGAAACTAGTTCAATGATCCAAAGTCAAGAATCTCTCTCGTTATGGAGCTAGACCATAGAAGGAAAGGAATATTCAAAAAGTCAAAAAAAATAGTGAGTTTCCCCCCTAGCTGCCATCACATATTCATTGAAGGAAAAAACAAAACTGTAATATGTAGAAGTCACAAGTATAAGATATAATTGAACCGACCATCCCACCTTCAGCCTAAACTTCACAATATTAAAAAAATATATCTCTTGAACAATTTGAAAAAACACCACGAAATCCTCTTTCGGGAATAAAACATCTCTCTGTGTACTTATTAGCGATTCTAGTGGTAAGCAAACGTTTGTTATTGGTAAAGAAAACCGGTTATCCAAATAGTTTCAGCGAGCTTCGGAAAGAAAAAAAAAGGAGATGCCAGGCTCAAGGGAGCAAAGTTGTATGGTATCCAGCAACTCCAGGGCTGATGCGATGAGCTCCAAGCTTCTCACCAAACATGTGGCCCCATGCAGAAATATGCCAAAACAACACAGTTTGGGCTCATTGTATCCCAATTAATACTATAATGAGCTTCCTTAGATAGCCAAAGCCTTAATCAGCACTATCAAAACTATGTCTGCTCAGGAAAAGACTCATGTTAATTCTGCTTAATGCCTGACAGTGGTTAAGCACCATTAATACTCCATAATTTCATTGTATGTTATTGTAATCATATCAGCATATATCTCAGTGGCTACGCAAGCTCAATAGGCTGCCGTGAATTACAGGTCATGTGACTCTGCTTCAGTAAGAGCCTATCTTCCATCACAGCCAGACCTCCTCTGCCCTCCCCACAGTCAGTAGCCTAAGCAGGTATTAATAAAGGTCTCCTTTTTTAAATTGCACAGCTCTAAATGGTCTTTAAGGGACCCAGCAGTAATCTCAAGATCCCTATATTTTAGCAGGAAAGCAGGACAGAGGAATTAATAAGAGCCCTTTCTGTGTAAACTGCTCCCTGCTCTAAGGCTATAGCGTGATGTCAGGGCGCTAAGAGAATTTTAAATGCACAGGATGGATTGTTTGTGTTGCAAAAGCGAAACAGGGGGCAAAGGCTAAGAGACTTGAGAAAATTGAAAGACTGCCAGGGATGCTGGGATGCAAATAGCAACAAAACAGGGATAAATGCTCCTGCTCACATATGCAGGAGTCCTGCAGAAGGGGGGAAAAAAAGGTTATTAATTTTCACCAGGCTGTATCTTACAGCTGGTGGCTCAGCATCAGTTTTTGGTGTAATGAAAATGGTCTGAGCAGAAGATAAATGGTTCATAAAGTGGACCATTTAGATGCAATCGAGGCTCAATCTGCCCAGTGACTAATCACGTCCCCCCAGTAAAGCTGAATTCCACTAACAGACTTTTTTTTCCCCGGCTGTACCAGTGAATTGTAGCCGGGTCTAAGTTCAAGGCAGGCAGAGAATTATCTTGATTTATTAGCGCACTCCCTGGCCGTGCCACTCGCTCGGCTGTGCCTTTGTGGGCTTCTGCCCTGTTGCTGTCGGAGTGTAATTTTTACTGTTCCCCTGTGACTAGTACACAGCATCATTTTCAGCTGCTAGAAAAATGGGCTGCTTTTGCACCTGTAATTTTTCTTCTTTTGCTGCTGAAGGTATATAATATATCTCTAAAGTGCGTAATAAGTTTCTGAAAAACGTGTTTTTAAAAGAAATTGATTCCAGTGGTTTATAAGCCCAAGCAAGGCCACATAAGGAAATGGACCAGATTGCAAAGGTATGCCTGCTTGGCAAGGCAGCCATTTTCCCCCCTCCATTTAGTAAATCCTGACTTCTAGTCCAGAGTATAATTTCAGACATTTTTTTCTATACAGTAGTAGCTTCTCATAATGAACTCTGATCAAATAAAAATGTTGTTTATATTGAGACTTTACAAGTCCTGATTATGTATAAAATAGAGTAGAATCCCTCATAATGACATTTAATTGTGAGAAAGAAAAGATTCCAATAGAAGAGCATTCAGCTGCATTTGTTCAATGTTCCTTTGCATAATGCCGTTTATAGATAGTTCAATTATGACATTATTATGAGCTACATAAGAGTAGCTCATTGGTTCCCCATATTTTTAGACCTATGGAAAATAAACTTGAGTGTGATTTTCATCATTTTGACTGGAAACTATTCACAAAGGGGCCTTCGTTTTCATGAGGACTGACTGTACCCATTTGACTGATGATTTCTGACGCGTTACCCCTAGTCTTGTGAGCTTATCAGAAGGGGAACCCATGTCGCTAAGGCCACTAAGAGAAGCCACATCTCCTCCTCTTTGAGGCTTCACTGAATCTAACGGAACATTATTAATAACCCAACAAATAGCAGGGGGAGGAGTCATAGCTGGCATATTCTGGGCCCTATATAAGGTTATTTTTGCATTTTCTGAAGGACTTCACGGATATAACAGGAAAACTGGAAGGCAATAAGCAGGGAAATCACTGCTTAAAACCTCAGTGGGCAAACATCTTTTTAAAAAGTAGCCCCTGTTCTCAGATACCTGCATCAGTAGTTTAATTCCATAAATGACATCCGCTCTCTGAAGACTACAGAAGGTGTAGATTCATCACTTTCAGAGCAGCTTCTCAGACCTGTGTCTATCTGTTTCACCTGCCTTCTCCCTTTTCCATAGAACTTTGATCAATGCAGCGATGAACTGCTTTTGCACTAAAACAAATGGGCCTGTGTGGTGTTGACCATGCCTGTGGTTTGGCAGCAGAAAGGGTGAGGAAGCACAGCAGTCATCCTTTGCAGCCAAATGTACCAGCAGAACATGTCTGTAATGACACAACCATGACAACCAGTCCTTTCTGTCATTTGTGTAACAAACATTCACTGCATGCTTAATATGTGTCAAATAATGTGAGAGGCTTGTAGAACACAGAGATGAATGAGGCAGAGATCTCTTCTCAAAACCTTGTGATCTGCAATGACTATAGATTAAAGGAATGAATGAATGGCTGGATGTCAGCTGCTGTCCAGATGTTGTTCAATTAATCTGGAAAGAATAAGACCAAGGGTCAAAAACTCCTGTTGCTAGTCAGAACCACCTTGGATCAGTGTGGCTTTGGGAAGTTACTTTACTTCTTTGTGCTTTGGTCCCTTAACTGTAAAATGAGGACTAGAATCTCTGTCCCACTGATCACTCAGAATGATTTTAGGAATGAATGAGATAGCATCTGTGCAATGGCTCTGATGTGCCATAAGAACGTAAGGAGTTATCACCATCCCCTGAAAGACCAAGAACAGTCATAGAGTTACGAACACCATAAAGTTATGAACGCCTGGTTGAAGGGAGAAAAGTATGCTAAAATGCTATCTACTCTTGGCTCACCAAGTCATGTGATTGGGCAGGGAACTGAGTCAGCCCTGGGGGAAGGGGCACATTTTCCTAATTTGCACAAATGCACCAAATGGGCTAGCAGCAGTGTGTGCAAATGTGCAAAGTATGTCAAAACAGCTCTTGGAACCATTCCATTGCTCAGAATTTCCATAAACTCTAAGTTCTTGAGCCTTTACTTGTTTTTGTTACATTCATACATTGGCCTTTGATACCAAGCTATAATATCTTAGAACACTACATCTTGGTTAAAGAACATAATTTTAACATTTTTATTAAGCCCATAAAAACAGAGATTTACTTTTTAATTCACAAGAATATAAATATGGATGGGAAAAGAAATTTTCATATATTTAAGTAGAGATTATACAGTAGGTAGATCCTTGGTTGAACTGTCCTGCTGACAGTTAAATCAGTCCCATGTGATCTCAACACAGGACCCATTCAATTTGGAGACAGCATGATCTCCCATGTATTCTAAACCTTCCTTAATCGACCAGCCCCACCTCCATCACTGAGTTGCTCCTCACCCACCTTGTTATCCTCACATTACTCATAAATACTGAAATTACATGGTTTGTTTTGTTTGCTATTTATTTCCTACTTTCTCATTTAGGGAACATTGAGCAAGTCATAAACCTCAGTTTGCACATCTGTCAAGTAGAGATATTAATAGCTTTCAGGACCACGAAGAGATAGTAAAGGTAAAGAATCTGATAAAGGCCATGAGTCTTTCACATGACTAGCCCAAAGATCCCAAGACTACATGAGTCATACCTGCCCAAAACAGAGCAACTTGTCCACACGAAGTCCCGAAAGGGCACTTACCCTCTAGTGACAGGAGCAAATAAAGCAAGTAACCCTTCTCCCATGAGACTGGACCAGTGACAGTGCCCACAGTCAGTCAGTCTAATCTGCTCCCAAGTAAAGTAGTAAATAAATGAGGCTGAACCGTGTGTGTGTATGTGTGTGTGGTGTGGAGTGAATGAGAGGTTATTGGAAGGGGGTAAAGTAATCATTCTATAGCCAGCAGGAAAGGATGAACAGAGCACCAAAGAGAAGTGAATCCATGGTTCTGAACTTAAAATTACAGTGGACTTACACACTGGAAAAAATAAATTCTGCAAAAATAACAGTAGTTGTGAGTGACTGAGTGAGTGAGTACATGAAGGTTAGCAGCTTAAGTGGGCAGTGAATACTTTATTACCCACACATTATCTAGTAGGTGTCAAGCACCTGACACCTACTAGCTTATCAGAACTGTACAGTAAGTGAGAGCCTGATGATGTCATAATAGAACATTTTCTAAATGGACTACTTTTGAGTGATCAAAATGAGGGTGACTTTGAAGGTTGCCATATATGAGCATATAGACTGTGGTCTTCAGAAAGGTGCTTCTCAGCACTCTAGGGTATCCAATGTCTTATTCAGCTTGGATTGTTAGAACAAAATGCTATAGACTTGTTGACTAAAACAGCAGACATTTATTTCTCACAATTCTGGAACTAAAGCTGTTGGCAGAGTTGGCTAAAATGCTATCTACTCTTGGCTCACCAAGTCATGTGATTGAGCAGGGAACTGAGTCAGCCCTGGGAAAAGGGGCTAGAGAGTATCTTCTAGAGATATCTAGAGAGTATCTTCTAGAGAGTATCTTCTTACTAGTTTGCGCATAGCCATCTTCTCATATCTTCACATGGTGGAGAAAGATCATCTTTCTCAAATCTCTTCTTACAGGGTTACAATTCCATTCATGAGGGCTCTACCCTCGTGACCTAATCGCCTCCCCAAAGTCTCACCTTCTGATACCATCGCATTGGGAGTTAGGCTACAATGCATGAATTTTGGAGGAGACACAAACATTGAGTCCATAGCATCCAACCTGGAATGTTTTGATTTGGTTTTATAGTTGGCAGTAATAAATGGTAAAGTTACCCTATCTCAGAACTTCTACCAGTTTTTTTAAAATACATGCAGAAAAGAGAATGGCATAGGGGCTTTTGGCTTACATTTATGTGGAAAGACAAGTATTTATTATTTCTACCGTCAAAGTCTTAGAAACTGAATGGCTCACTAGTTTTGTGTTGCAAATAAAATCAACACTTCTTGCTGTAAGTTATCAGCTTGTCTCTGAAAACACTTGGATTAATCTAGGATCTACTTGTCTCCAAGTTAAAATAATCATGACAACTGGGTAAAATATTTATCAATACAAAGTTGAATCCAAATACTCTAGAAAACTCACTGAGCAATTTATATAAGCCAGTGGCAATTAGGCACAAGACCCACATAAAGGTAATGTCTTCCTATGTTATAAATGTTGGAAACTAGATTGGTAAACTGGGTGTCAGAACAATAGGGAGGAAGAATTCACACTGACAAAGGCTGTCCTGCTGGCTTTTTACAAATTCATGAATTCTGTACATTTCTGTGAACCTCTTTATATATACTGGCGACACAATATATTTGTCCTAACAGGCCTGGTGAGTGTGGGGAGTAAGGGTAGAGGGGGGAGGGGAGCATGTATTCACTGGGACACAAATATGCTAATAAGCTAATTATCTATTGATTAGGCAACTAAAGATGATTTTTAAAGCCCAATTGACCACAAATTATTGACTTTTCCCCCTGCACTTAGGAAAAATGTTCTGTATGTGGGAAATTACATTAATTATAATAACAAAAATAATTAGCATCATTCCAAAACCTGATATCTCTATTTTGTATTCTCACAGTACCATGTCCCATCATATTTACTGTCACATTCTTAAAAATTGATCTGTCTGTAATTTCATCTTTTTTTTCCAGCTTGGCAAATGGCATGATTTAGCCAAAGGCTTGTGACCTCCATTCTCTCCTTAGCTAGGAAAAAAGGATTGAAATCAGGAAGTAATTGAAAAACCGTCAGGAATTTAGGCAAACTCCAGTGTTCACGACTGAGCTTTCTAGAAGCTTTCTGGCCACTGGAAAGGACACGCACAGGTCATGGAAACAAGAAGACCTGGGAGGTTGAGCGACAGGAACCACCACCACAAGAAACACCCGGAAGTGCTCAGACAGCCCTCTGAGGCAGAAACAATACTCAAAACTACTGCTATCCGACCTCCCCCCAAGACAGGCTTGGTAGGGAAGGGAGGACCTGGGCAGAATCTTACGTGGCGGCTACGTTTTCCTTCCCTTTCTGCTTTTCCTCCAATCAGATGCTCAGCAGGACAACCCGACCAGCATGTTCAGAAGTCATGGTGGCTCTCTGTCCCAGAGTGTCCTTGTTTTTTCCTGTAAAGCCACACATAAAAAACGAAGTTAACCTGATATCTTGTCTTACTGAGTTTTTCGAATCACTGATATAGCCCATAACCTGCATATGATTTTCAGCCTCACGTGCAAGAACAGCTTAACAAAAAAAAAATCATTGTTTGTGAACTGTGTTCATATCTCAAACACCAAACACCTGATATAATTAGACATTTGAAAGTGAACTTAGGGCCTCCCTGGTGGCACTGTCCACAGCGACAAAGTGAGTTCAGCGCCCAGCGGGGGAGATTCCCACATGGCACTGCAGACCTCTCCTGCCTCGCCCGCTGCTCCCCACAGCATTGTATTTCCGTTCTGCTCCCCACTCTGTCTCTGGCCGCAGCACACCTCTGGCCTGTACCCCAGTTTGTATGCATAAATAAATAAATCTTTTAAAAAAAAAGTGAACTTAATGTTGTATGTACATATGTTGATTTTCAATGACGCACATCTGAAACTTACATAATATTACAATGCCAAGTTACCTCCACACAAAAAAAATGTTTAAAAATCAAATATCTGGATATCATAGGCACTGCAAACGCTGAGATGGGGGGAAGGGGGACTCTAAGACACACTTCTGGATTTGAGATTGCATTTTTTATTCACTAATTGGAGACTTGAAGTCCACAATTTCCAGGACAAGTTTATTCTAAGCAAGGCATTGATGTGTGGGAAGACAGTGAGAGTGAAACTAGTAAAAACTCTGAATCTTTGAGTTGTAATGACTATTTTTATGAATCCAGTTTCTATAATCCCCTAAGGAAACACCACCATGGGACTCCAAGGGACTCCAAGTTGCATACCTGAGCACTTGCAAATGACAATTCCTGAAAAATTGGCAACAAGGAAAAACAGAGTTGTCTTCTACCTGTTACTATGTGATTCTTCAGGAGGGAAAATTTATGAATTATTGACATGATGTTCTAGTAACCAATGCAGACTGCACTTTCAAGAGAATATTTATTACTTTAAAGGTAAGGAGTAAAGACGCAATGACTCTGAAGCATTAAAACAGAAGCCCTCAATTTCCAGAGCAATGATGAACACTCAGGAGAAGTCATACTTCTGGTTTTGAAGTTTAAAATCATGGTGTAAACAACTGATGGGTCCTTTGGTCAACAGATCTTTATTGAGCACATACTACATTCCAGTCCCGAGTGAACAAAACAGACAAAAATTCCCTCCTTTATTGAGTAAAAACCAAAAACTAATTTTCTTCCTGTTTCCTTTTTTTTTAACCATTATTATAATTTGGGGGCTACATTTTTTTCCTCCATACGTGCACATGTTCCATCCTCCACCAACAAGAAGTCCCTAACCCTCATATCCCCACCAAAAATTATTACTAATACAACCCAAATCCTTTTTGGTGCAGTATTAATTCTAGATTTACTGACAATTAAAGGCACTTTACTAAGTATTTTGTGTGGTGATAAAAACCACAGCAGTGGCTTAACACTGTTCTTCAGTTCCTTCAGAGCTGAGATTGCCAGTCAGCGAGCAAGTAGAAATCCTGAATGCTGTATTTGGAGGTGAATTCAGCCAAACCAAGCATGATCCAGTTCCAGAAATGAGATGTACAGGTGAGAGTTCACAACCCTTCAGTCAGTCTCAGTCGAGTACCAGCTCTGATGGGGATGTCTATCCCTCGGTGTATTCAACTTGAAGCCACCCACTCATCTCCACAAACCAAGCTCCCACAATGGTGGAAAGTAAACCTGGAAGGGCTTTGCAGGTTTCCGTTGGATGTCAGCCAGCCATTCAGAGGTGAAAAGTGGTCTAGTCTGGACCAACCACCCAGCCACCCAATTCCCCAAACAGTAAGATGCCTTGCTGAGTTCCTCTTTCCCACATTCATTTTTCATTTATCTTTATCAGCAGCATTCTGGAGAAGCTAATTGCTGTTATTTCCATTTTGAACAAGCTAATGGGAGAAAAAAGCTATTTCTCCCCTCTCTGAATTTACAAAATAATAATAACAATAACAATAAAAGCTCATATTGATAAGGGAAACATAACTTGGTCTTTTGCCTTAACGAAATTTGCTTCTATTAACACAGAATATGTAGCATAGCTCCTTGATTACTTTGGTATGTTTCATTCACCAGCATAAATAAACCTACTGCTTTTGAGCTGGGAAGCCTGCTATTTTAAAGATGAAAAAATTTCAGCTTCTGGATGGCTGCTTTCATTTAACACAGCTTCAATGAATTTATGAACTGTTCTATAATGTTTTCTGCATACACCAAATGGCAGACTTTAGGCAGAAACCCAATATATGTTTAGCTAGTATATAATAAACATAATATTTACATGGGCTATGCACTGTGTTAAGAATCAAGAGTGGTTGCTCTATAAACTGTTATTGAATTCTCTAACATAGAGCCCTAAACCAAGTGGTCCATCAAGATTCCAGAAGAATTTTTGAGAAGAGAGCCTGACCCATTCCAAGTATGCAGACGCACGTGTGCTGGCTGCCACACGCGTGTGGCCGTGCAAGTCTGTGTCTCCTTCATTTATGAAAAAAATCTCTTTAATCAAAACAATAATCTCATTTTCTTTGGCCTCTAGGATAACAATGTAGTCTAAGAGTTTTTTTTTTTTTTAACTTTAAAAGCATCTCTGTGGTTTAGAAGAATATTTCAGGAGCTAAAAAATAAATTTTCTTAAATCCCAGTAGATAGAGGAGTCAGTTCATTTCTTAAGCAATAAACAGAAAGGGGGGAGGGGTGCTGAATAAGCATGTTTATATGGAATTTTTCTTTGAAAAGCCCACTAGTTAGGCACTATAACACTTCAGTTGATATTTCTACAGTGCAAACACGATAGTGGAAATTAAGTTGTCCCAGCAAATTCAGTTTAGTGGAAATTTGTTATGAATAAAATGCTGCTGTTGGCTCTAGAACATTGAATTTACCCACCAAATAATATCTCAGAAATACCACTTCAGAAGAAATCACCTCTAAATAATTGATAAATTTGGTTTGTTTAGAAACCTTTTGACCTCTGTAATAGAAAGTAAAAACACATTTCAGTTATTAAAGTCACATATATTCCCTCTGGTAGGGAGAGCTTTTAATTTTAAGCCAGGCTCTGTAGGGGCCATTTGATAAAGCTTAGAGAAATTTTTCAACTGCTGCTGTTAGATTTGGGTCAGCCTCCTCTGGGAAAATGGAAAAAGATAAATTTGTAGCTTTTCATAACACACAAGAAAACTTCAGAGAATTTAAACATTGAGATCAATTGGAAGTGAAAGATAGTTTATTTGGTAGCCCCTTTTGATTACCTCCCATCCCCAAACTCTCTTCTTTATCCTCCTTCTTCCTTTTCTTTAGAAAGAAGGTTCACACTGTTAAAATAAAGGAATAGATAATCACCATTTCCTATTAATATAAGGCATGTCTTTTTAACTAAGAGTCATATAGCTCTTACCTCCCAAATTTCATGCAATTCTTCTAAAGTTCAATAGAGAAAATAGCAAAATACTATTGCTATTTTTTCAAATTTTATTGAAGTAAAATTGGTAAAAAAAAAATGTTATTATGTAATCTTCTTATACAGGTTTCAGGTGTACAGCATTACAATTTAACACCTGTATTTGCTACATTTATGAGCCCCACCAAAATTCTAGTTCTCAGCAAGATACTATTAAAAGTATTTTCTTATGTTTTTCAAATATATTTAATTAACAACAGTTATTGCTATTTTTAGTAGTAAAGATATAATTTAGTTTATGATGTGCAACATGACTTTCCATGTTGAAAAAATACACAAACAATACAAAGGATTTATAATTTATAACATTATTATTAATATCATTAATATAGCTTTTAAAATACATTTTACGATGAGTAAAAAATTCATCTCAATCTTCACATTTACCTAAAATATGTGCTCAAATAGTTCGTTAGTGGATTTTTATGAATATTTTATCAATCCCATATCTTCAAGACTCTACACTGTTATGCTTCTGCCACCCATGTAGACTTTGCACGACCGCATCTACATTTGAACATTATTTTATTACACTGTGGGCTTGTGAAGGCAAAGGATTGTAGCTGACCTTTATTATGTGTCTTAGGAAACCAATTTACCCTTTTCATCCAAAAGATGATTAAAAGTATACATTGTTAGAAAACTTTACCCTGACTCCAGCCTCAGAAATAAGTAGTGGTGGGCCTCCCTGGTGGTACAAGGGGTTAAATCTCAACACTATGAAGCCACTGGCAGCCACTATAGTACGAATTCAATCCCCTGCAGGGAGCTAACCCACATGGTGCAGCTAACCTCACCTGTCCTGCCTGCTGCTCCCCTCAGCAGTGTATTTCAGTAGATCCTCCTATTCTGCTCCCCACTTTGTCTCTGGTGAATCCTCTCCCCCCACCCCACTATACCTCTGGCCTATACCCCAGCTCTTATAGGCATACATTAAAAAAAATCTTTTAAAAAAATAAGAAATAAGTAGTGGTGATTATAAAAGTCCTTCACAAGTCACCCAATGTTTATGGGGGGAAAATAGATTCTCCTTTAATAATCCTCATTTTGAGAACCCACACCCCAAATTTGTTTCCTCGAGTTCTATTCTTATTAGACTATACTCCCTTCCTTTGCCTCTTTCAGTCATTTCACAGGTCAGCACATCTTCCAGTTAGCTTTTTTAACTCCACACATACCAGGCACTCTTTCCAATGGCTGGATTCTCAGAGTTTCTGGTGAAGGATAGAGATGACAATCTTAACAGGTAGAAAAATATTTCTTAATGTGAGAAAATACAGTGGTCTTTGACAATGAACTCATTCTTCATCTGAAATCTGAAGCCACCTGACCGAAACAATTATGAAGAATTTATGGAATGATAAAAGAAAAAATATGCATAAATTAATAAATGACTTTATTGTTTCTCAACTGGGTATGAAGAGGTAGAAGTTTTGTGAGATAAGAAGAGAAATAGAGGAAGAAATTAGGACAAGAAGGTATCTGAGTGCCTGAGGAAAGGAGAAATTACCAAGTACCACGTATTGTGACCATTCACCAAAGTAACTATCTTCCTCTTTGTGGATTTAAAAGACCTACCAAGAATTTGTCCATCTCATCCAGATTATTGAACTTGTTTATATATAAATGGTCATAGTATTCTCTAATTATCATCTGGATTTCTGCTGTGTCTGTTGTAATTTCTCCTCTTTCATTTATGATATGATTGATTTGAGTTTTCTCCCTTTTTCTTTGTGAACCTAGCTAGAAGTTAACAAAAGAGAAGATAAATAGCTGGGACTACATCAAACTAAAAAGCTTCTGTACCACAAAGGAGACAGTAAACAAAACGAAGAAACATCCTGCCAAATGGGAGAAAATTTTTACACACCGTACAATTCAGTTAAAAAATGGGCTAGAAGAGCTAAAAAGACACGTCTACAAAGAAGAAATACAAATGGCCAACAGACATATGAAAAAATGTTCACCATCACTCATTATCAGGAAAACACAAATCAAAATCACAATGAGATACCATGTCACACCAATGAGAATCATCCATATTTAAAAAGCTAGAAACAACAAAAGCTGGCAAGGATGTGAAACAAAAGGAATCCTCTTATATTACTGACAGGAAAGTAAATTAGTCCAGACACTATGGAAAGTTGTGTGGAGATTCCTCAAAACACTAAAAGTGGATCTACCTTGTGATCCAGCAAGTCAACTCCTACAAATCTACCCAAAGGACACAAAATCACTAATCTGAAAGGAAACCTGAACTCCTGTGTTCATTGCAGCGCTATTTACAATGACCAAGATATGGAAACTACCTAAATGTCCCAAAATAGACTAATGGATTAAAAAGTTACAGTATATATATACAACAGAATATTACTCAGCAATCAAAAAAGATAAACTCATGCCATTTGCAGCAACATGAATGAAGCTGGAAGGGATTATGCCAAGTGAAATAACTCAAAAGGAAAAAGATAAATATCGGATGGTTTCATTTATATTTGGAGTATAGAGAAAGTGAATAAAAGATTAAGAAAAAGACAAAAATTTCAAGCTGACTATAGATCTGAAACATACAAGGGGAGGTGCGGAAGGGAGGGGTCAAAGCGGGGGTGGGAAGGAACGATGATGATGGGACAACTACGGGAACTACACCAGAGGGGAGAAATCAAATACTATACAAAAATGAACAACGATGTAAGCTAATCAATCAATTAATTAATTAAAAAATAAAAATAAAAGAACTATCAAAGGAGCTTTGAAATTCAACATAACCATAAGACTAGTGCATTTGTCTTCAAGGCAATGATCAAACCTGTCCAAAAGCTCCTTTCTCCATGCACAAGTACGTGATGCAATAATGGCTGCGTGATGACATCCCACTCTCATAAAAAAGTCTCATGCTTTTTCATCATCATCTGTAGTTCGTGCTTCCCTGATACATATATATTTATAGCTTTAGGAATCAGCTGGATAAAACTACATGATGCGTGCCCCAATTCATCTGAAAAAGAGGAGTCTAAAAGACCAATGTCCACACAGCTTAGGATGACTATTATTAAAAAAAAAAAAAAATTAAGTGTGGCTGAGGATGTGCAGAAATTAGAACCCTGTTTAACTGTTGATAGGAATGTAAAATGATGCACTGTGGAAGGCAATATAATGATTTCTTTAAAAAATTAAACGTGGCCTCCCTGGTGGCACCAACGGGTTAAATCTCAGCCTATGAAGCTGTCAGCAGCCACTGCAGCACGAGTTCAATCCCCTTCCAGGGAGATTCCCACATGGTGCAGCAGACCTCTCCTGCCTCGCCTGCTGCTCCCCTCAGCAGTGTACTTCAGTTGATCTGCCTGTTCTGCTCCCCGCTCTGTCTCTGGTGAATCCTCTCACCACCTCACACATTTGGCCTACACCCCAGTTCTTGTATGCATAAATAAATAAATCATAAATAAATAAATCATAAATAAATAAATATTAAATGTAATTGCCACAAGACCCATCAACTCCACTTCTGAATATATGCCCAAAAGAACTGAAACTCAAACAGGTATTTGTACACTTATGTTCATAGGACTATTGGTCACAATAATCAAAAGGTGAAACAACCCAAGTGTCTGTTGACAGATGAGTGAATAAACAATATGTGCTAAATATACAGACCGGAATATCATGCAAAGAAATTCAGGCATATTCTACAACGTGGGAACTAAAAGACATAAATTAGGCACAAAAAGGATTAATGGTGTATGGTCCACTTATATGGGATATCGAAAGTAATAAAATTCATACAGACAGAAAGTAGATGGTGGCTACCAGAAACTGAGTGAGGGGCAAGAAGTGTGATTGTTTAATTGGTACAGTTTCAGTTTGGGAAGAGAATTGGCTCTGGAGATGATGCTGATGATGGTTACACAGCAGTGTGAACACACTTGAAGTCACTGAACTTAATATTAAAAATGATTAAAATGGTAAATTTTATGTTATTTATAGTCTACCACAATAAGAAAAAAGGACCAATGCTACTACTCACTGAAATTTTATAAAAATCAGTATATCAATTGGAAGTCCAGAAATAAATCCACACATACAACAGCCCTAATCCATGATGGAAAATACGTAAAATGGAGGAAAGACAGTGTCCTTAATAAATCAGGCTGGGGAAATTGGAAAGCCACACATTAAAAAAATAAAGTTGCATTACTCACTAATACCATACACAAAAATAAATTCCAGATAGATTAAAAAAGTAGATATAAGACCTGTAACAATAAAATACATAAAAGAAAACAGCATTGATATATCCCATGATGATACCAACAATAAAGAAATTTTTGTGACTTAACCCTAATTAAATGGAATTAAAAAACAAAAATAATTGGGATTACCTCAAGTTAAAAAAACTTTTATCTAATGAGAGAAAATATAAGATGATTAAGTAGACACTCTACTGAGTAGGAGAAAATATTTACATGATATATAACTAAAAAGAAATTAATATCCAAGCTACTTAAAGGAACTCATACAATTCAGCATTAAAAATAAATAAATAAAACAAATTACACAATTAACAAATGGGCAGCCAACATGAACAGATAGTGCACCAGAAAGAACATCCTGAAGATCAATAGATATATAATGAGAAAAGGTTCCTGGTCACTCCCAATAAGAGAAATGCAGTTTTAAACTACGAGATACCACCTTAAACCATAAGAGTAGCACATATTAAAAAGACCCCCAACAAGTGCTGGAGAGGATGTGAAGGAAAAGAAATCCTTCTACTCGTGGGAATGTAAAAGGATGTAATCTTTATGGAAAGCAATCTGGATTTACCTTAAAAAACTAAAAATGGAAATACCTTAAGACTCAACAATCCCACTCTTGGGCATCTAGTCACAGAATATGAAACCATCAATAACAAAACCCATCTGCACCATGATATTCTCAGCAGCATTGTTTACAATAGCTGGGATGTGAGCACAGCCTAAATCTCCTTCAACTGAAAAATGGATCAAGAAGATGTGGTACATACACACCATAGAGTATCATATAGCCATGAGAAAGGATAAAATGCCTCCATTCTCAACAAAATGGAGCAAATTTGAGAGAGTGATGTACAGCAAAGTAAGTCAAAATGATAAAAACAATGTTGGACATTCACCTAACATACCACGCAACAACATAAAGTACTTTCAAACACTTGTGGATATTAACAAACACTAGGGGCTCCGAAGCTAAGGGATGAGGGAGAAGGACAAGGGGACACAGAGATGGTGGTGGGAAAAAAGAAATGACAATTGTCCCTGAGGCAAATATTGGCTAGGAAAATCAGATGGGAGTAGCTCTTTCTATTCAAATCTCCATAAGGGTGCCCAAACTAAAAACCCCATTTAATATTTTTTGCTGCTAACTCTTCTGTTTCATAGTCTCTTTTCTGTTACATTTGCTGTGTTGCTCTGTCTTAGCCTGAGCAGTGTGAGAGGGCTTCTGTTCTTGTTTGTCATTCTACAGATTCATGTAACCTCGTTTTCTCTTAAAATAAGTTACAGGTTCAGTCATATGAAAGCCATATGAAATTTATAGTCATAAAAGTGCAATTAATCTCAGCGGGTCAAATGAGCTCATCTACTGTGTTGCAGAATTTTAAATGAGCTCTAAATATTTGTCACAAATATGTTTTTCTTTCCTCTTCATTTTCATCCTTGTACCTATGTCCAGTAGAACATGCCTACCATAACTTTGTTTTCCTTGGCTTAATTCACAAATAATTTAAAGTCCTGTTACCCAAGATCACTTCAAGCTTCTGGAAAGAGGTGAACTGACACAACTGTACACATTGTTTTCCATGGGGTTTCAACATGAAATATTAAAACCAGCTTGTTCTTATTGTTCAACCATCATCACTTATGTCTGTCATAAATGGTGTCAATTTGAATTAAATTAAATTATTCTTTATGTGATTAGAAAATAATTTCATAATTGAACAAACAATACTATCATCATTAAATTCATTAAACACGTGTTACATAAATAATTTATTTTCTTTATTTTCTATAGCTAATGCTGGCAAAGATCAAATGAAAGAAATGTTTGAGAAAAGTCTTCATAGCTCTCCTAAACAAGCAGGCCTTTGATGGACACTCTGGTGCCCAGTTACAAGCTTGAAATTTGTTGCCTGATCATTTGACCCTGAATCCTGCTTTTATTACATCAATCACTCACTCAACAACTCCTTTTTCCTCAAAAGATATTTTCGTGTTCACAAACTCCTGGTTGTGAAATGTGTTCAGTGTGGAGAGTTTCCATTATGTGGCACTTAGTTTAGTGGTAAGAGAGGTTGGCTGCATTTTTCCTGTTTCTCTATGCACACAACTTTGTTTTCTAAAAAACGACTAGAAAAGAATAACCTCTACTTTCAAAAATATGCGCACATTGCAGTCTAGAAATATTTCATTTTACTTATTTTAAACTACATTATATTTGCATACTATCTCTATTCTACTTTAGTCTCCATACACTAACTTTATAATTAAAAATGAAAAGCATTTGCATATGCATCCCATTTCTCTTCAAACCCAAACTAAATGAAAATAGATAATGCCTACATTCATGGCTTGTTGGATTTATCAATTAAAGTCTTCATGACTCCACATGTGTATCACTCGTCCTAATCTTTCAACCAAGGTCTGGGTGTTTACTTGAAATTATTACAATTTTTCCCAAAACATACCCCAGGTATATACAGGTGTATATCTGTATATCTTCCCTGGTGAATCAGGAAGTCTGCCCCTTCCAGCAACAGAGTCATGATCTGTGTATCAAAATCTAGTGCCATTTTGGATTCATCCTCTGCCTCTAACAATAACTCAGTGGAATTCATCTGTCATAAACCCTAGTTTGAGTACTTAGTGCCAGGCTCCCTGAATCTCTGAAGTCCCTAAACACCATCCCTTTCTCTTGATTTTCTCTGTCCATCTGGCTCAGACAGTTATCACCTCTCAGTTGGATGACTTCAACAATTCCTTTTCTGCCTGGCTCCCCCAGCCCCAAACACACACACACCAGCAGACATCAAACCTACAAATGGCTGAGCAATATCTTGAAAAAAATCTCTTCTGAAGTCATGCTACTACCCACTGATTAACTGATTCACATTATACCCCCCAAATCTCAGCTCATTTCCTTAATCACTAGATATTCATTAAATATCTTATATAGATACTAAGACTCTTCATAACTTGACCTCCTGTTTTTTCACCCTGTTTCCCACCACTACCCAATGGGCATCGTGAACTTCATCTAAGTGACTCCATTAAAATATGAACTCCAGATCATTTTGAACTCACTCCTGCCTCCATATTATCTTTCATGGACTTTTTTCACCTTTCATCCTTTCTTTGTTCTTCCTTTCATCAAACCAAGCAATCTTTACCTTTGAAAACTTCCCCAATGATTCCAAACTTTACTGATACCACCCTTCACTGGAAAGTAGACACTCAGTTCAATCCAATTTCCTATTTACCATATAGCATTGACTACAATTTCTTGCCAACTAATTTACAAACACATTGACATGAGGGTTGATGTCTTGCGTTCTTCTGTAACTCTTTGGGAGGTTCCCAGAGGGCCTTGCATGTGGAAGAAACATGTTGTTAGTTCGATTAAGTGCTTTGCTCCTTTCATTTGTATGCCCTAGGAAGCTTTATTCATAACTATATTTCTTTAGGTACACTGAGAAAAGCAAGGGAGCAAATAATGTTAATGATTACTGAATAAGAATTGACAGTCTTCAGGAGAAAGAATATGCCTGTTTAGCACCTACAGAAAATCATTTGGCAAAAAGCCAGTCATATTTCTGGTTGATACCCTCCCAAGATAAGATACACTCTAATAGACCATTATGTCTAGTATGAAAACACATTTTTGGAGGGTCCTTCAGATTACTGCATAGTCAAGATGGGAAGTATCCATAAACATCTGCATTAACAGGGTGGGTGGGATTGTTACAATGGTCCTATACTTAGCTCTTGGCCTCCAATCCTTGAATGACTTTGTGCAGACTTTGTCAGTGTTTCTGGAGAGTCTGGGGGAAAATACAGGAATAAAGATCAGAAATTGCATTTCCTGCTTGGCTTGGATGAGGGGAGTCTTGAAGAGTGGAAGCTGCCTACCCCCTTGGCCAGGAGACAATTGTATCAGAGTGTTCTGTTTTGTTCTGGCTGGATAGTGCCTACTTATCAAAAGCAGGAAATTGCATTTTAACTTGGATCTGTAGGATGCCTGCTGGGGAGGGGTTGATCTGTTTAGGAGGGTGGAGGTAGGAGGAGGACTAGGGTCCAGAACAGTGAGTACTAGACAACTCTGGGGCCTGAGGCCACTGGGATCTCGGCAGGAAGATAAACTGCATTAAAAAGCAGCCCCTTGCCCCCAAAAGGCATGATTTGAAATGTGAGCAAACTTTTCTTTTCCAGATGTGAAGAAACTGAGTTCTTTTTCTGACCCCGAGGAGCACATCACTCCCACTGCGGAGCTGGAGCACCCTCACCAGTGTGTAATATGAGTGCTGATTCAGTTAGAGCCCTGAAGAGGAAATAAGAGGCAAAGTTGTCTCATGTCAGATTACAGGCATCATTGATATTAAGATAGGAATATCTACATGCAGTGAAAGAGCTTGAGGGGGGAAATGAAGGCAAAGGATATTTTGTGAACAGTCTTTTGTTTGTGTTCAGTTTATAGTGAATGTGGTAAGAAATTTGAGGACTAATTTTAGTTAATGAAAAGACAATGAGAGTTATTAGGAAATTTTAATATACAGGAGAATGAAAGCAAAATCACACGTATTCACTCTTCTGTAAACAAAAGCAAATAAATACTAATTGGACATTTAGCAATTAAAATTTGATCTAAAAGAATTTATAGAACTAGTCGATTCTTACCTTTTAAGTAGATGTTCAGAGAGCATAGAATTCATCCATTTTTCAAGTAAAAGGTGTGTGTGTGTGAGAGAGAAAGAGAGAAAGAGAGAGAGAGAGTTTTCCAAAGAAATAAGAAAGCAAAGACAGACTTCAAATACATATAGATTAAGGAAATGTGAAATCTGTTAGAAAATTATAGCTAAAAGTCTAAACTGAAAGTATATAATAATTTGACTTTTCATTCTTCTATTTTCCTATAATTCATAACATGTTATAATTATCTTTCTGCTATCACATGTTACTACAAGTAATAAGTTAAGTGCACAAACACCTAAATCTTAGTTGCTTTACTTCTGTTCATTTCATTATAATAGTCTTCCAGTAATGAAACCACTGGAGTGGGTGTTTTTTGTTGTTGTTATTCTTTAATTTACTGTAACTGACATTCCATCTTCTGTAATAACATTAAAGAATTGCAAATCAGAAAATAAACTAATTCAACTAGGGTTTATCTTCATTTGAAAAAGTTTTATATTTGAGAATGGTGTACACAGACTTGGAACCAGATATTTTACTGGGTAGATTTTCCATAATATAATTAATATAAAAACATGTGCAGAACATATCCTGAAGGTAGAAGGAAAAGAAGGGGAAAAGGGAGGGAGGGAGGGAGGGAGGAGGGAGAAGAAGTGAAGAGGGAGGGAGGGAAGGAGGGAGAGAGAGAGAGAGAGAGAGAGAGAGAGAGAGAGAGAGAGAGAGAAACTTCCTCAGATTCAAAGAAGTACTTGCAGCAGTCATTTTTGAAAACGTTAATACTTGTAAATCTATTTCTAGGACTCCATTTTGTGTTTTTATATTTACAACAAATAAAACCAAGATTAATTTATTTAGTCTTAGATTTTTCACTACTGCAGCACTTTGCCTTTCTTTCACTGGAAGTGCCTAGTCTTTATTTATTTTTTTTATTTACTTACATCCCAAACAGCTCCGGTTAAAACACAGTTAATGTACCAACTGCAATTAGCCAACTGTCAAAGGCTCAACTCCCAACCGTTGATAAGCTTCATTTAACTAATTTGAGAAGTGGAAGTTTGAATTTTTTTTTTCCAGGAAGGTAGCTTGTTTCCTTATTTCCTGTCAAGAGAGCCAAGTCCTGTGACCTGTGGCTAAAAGGGCTCTTTGTAATTAAGACAGGGAGTCTCCAAGTGAACAGTTCTCACAGTAGGAGGGGGGGAAATATTTTTTAAAAGAGAGAGACAGAGGACAGAGGGAGAGACAGAAAGAGAACGGAGGAAGACGAATACTGCCTAACGAAGTAATCCAAGTGCAGCCAACGCCGGGTCCCCTCCACCTCGAGTCCCCGCGGCCCCAACTCATCTCCGCAGCCATTGGCTCCGTGTCCATTTTATGGAGCGCAGAGTCTATTAAGACCTTGGCGAGCCGGCCTCTCGCGCACAGGGTGGTGCTCCCTCTGCAGTGCCTGCGCAGAGACAACCAGAAACTGATCAACCATGTTATATCAATAACATTCTCACACCAGGTTGTGTAAATTGATCTTTTACAATTTTTCTCGGTGACAGTCTCTGTAACCAACAAGATAAATCATTCCTCCTGTGGCTTTTTTATTGATTGCCGAGACCTGTATAAAAATTACACTGCTCAAGCTGTGAAGTGAACATCCTCATAAAAGAAGACTTTTTATTTACAATCAAAATATGTTTGGGCCCAGATCAAGTGCAGATTTACTAACTCTAGAAGTAGAAGAAGAGTGAAATTTAACAGACTTAGAGAAAATTAAAAACTAAAAAGAAATCCCCACCACCACCAAAAATCAGCCATCCGAACTTCAGAAACATACACAATGCGACTCAAATTAAATACATTTTTTAAAGAAAAGTTTTACACATATGATTTTAAGCTTAAGAGTTCACAGAAAGTCATATGCTAAAAAACAAATAATAATAGTGGCAGAAAAACTGCCACAACCAAATTAATCTTTATAATGGATTTGTAAACTAACTCGAACTGTCTTATGATTACACCCCCATCCTGGTTATAATATTTAAAATAAACCTTACAGTCCTTTTCATCTTGTCAAGAAAGCTTTGGTAACGTAGACAAAATTATAGAAAAAAATTCACTCCAGAAATGAGGTTTGATCTTTTTAAAGAAGTCCAATTCACATGCTTTGCAATCATGAAAATATCTTCATTTCTCCTTTAATAATAATTTTAAGATCTGTTGAACTTAGAATTTATAAATGTAGTTGAAACATAGGTAATTGATATCTTTGAATATATATTCTGTAACAATAACATCTTAGAATATAAACTTTCTTTTCTTTTCAATTCTAATTTTATGTTCTACTAAAAGAATAAACATACAAATTTAAACCCTGAGTGAGAAGAGTTTTAAAAATGTGTATATTATTACTCAAACTTTTTGTCTTTTGGGGCACAATTCTAAATCACCTACTAATAAAAGTGGTTGCTTCCTAAGACAGACACACAGCTTTAGTTCCAGAGCCCACTTTTTGGACAAGTACAAAAGAAAATTATTACATATTTTTTGCATCCTCGTGTAAGACGAGCTAATGATGTTTATAAAATAAAGAGAATTACCCTAAGTTATCACTGCCTAAAATCACTTTCATGCACACCCTGTGAGGCAGGCATTGTGTTTCAGCTCAAATAGCAGTTCACAGACTAAGAATCTGAGCACAGCCTTTTGTATACATCTAAGAGGGGAGGACAGAGATACCCCTTTTTGTCCCTTCCCCTTGAGCCCTTGCCCAGTCTCTCAGAAGCTGAGCTCTTTATTTGCAATGTTAGAGAAGGCCTTTCAATGGAGCAGGCCAAAGAGGAAAAAGGGAAGGGGTGTTTGGACTCTTTCTTCACTTTTCTGGCCGGGAGGATAAGTGAGTATGAAAGTCTGGAGTTAAGGTTGCCTCACATTTTCACTGGGATAGAACAGGAGCCACACAAACACATCCCCGACAAGAAGCGTTAAAACGATAAAAGCAACCGACTCTAGAAGCAAGGCTAGAAAGCTGGGTTGTTACAGGAGCGGATGTCCCGCTCCCTAATAAGGGAAGCTTTTGCGAGCTCATCTCCTAGCGACTGGGTTCCCAGCTCAGCTACTTCTGCCATGTCCCGGTGGCCACTGTCCCAGCCCCTGGCAGGGCAGAGTTCACTCTTCTGTTTACATCTAGGCAGCCCTCCCCCTGTACACAAAGGCCTACTGTGCCCAGATTCACCGATTGTCTTCTGGTTCTTTGTAACTCTTGATTCAGTTCTTTGTAAGGTTTTCTAGTTTCTTCCCCCAGCAGATTTTCTATGGACGTGGACGGTCACCACCAAAACCCTAGTAAAAATAACTGTCCCGGGTGAAGGAATTGGGGTTGGGTTGGGTTCGTTCCCCCTCCCGCAGTGGGAATGGGGAGTTCCCTGCGGGACGCCCACTGGGAGACGCATCCTCTCCATTTCGCCTCGCCTGCGATGGTGACACGTCTGCGGCCGCACATTGTCGGCGATTGTGGGAAAGGGCCGCAAGCCTTTCGGCCGCCCTAATGAGGGAACAATCCGGCTCCCGCGAGCTGCCGGCGGGGTCAGGCGCGGCGCCCCGCACAATGGGCGCGGCGTCCCAGTCTCTGACAGCGCCATAAATTGACCGTGCAAAGCTGAGCGCTTGGTGGTCCCCCTCGGAGAAAAGAACCGCAGGCTGCAGTGCGAAAAGGCGAATCCGGGAGCCAGCCAAGGAGCCAGTGGCGTTTTTTCCAGATCACCTTGTTGGAAGTTAGAGTAGCAGGGGTCAGACAGGAAGGACAATAACAGAGTCCAAGAGTGAAATGGGGAGGATGGGGGTGGGGACGCAGCTGAACCCGGGTTCCCAGGTCGAGCTGAATGAATGAGGTGGGAGCCAAAGTCCAGGAGCTGAGATGCTCTCAGCTCCCCCAGTCAGAGGCTCACTGCCCAGCCTGGCCCAGCAACGCAGGGACCCCTCCACCCCAGGGAAAGAAATGCCCCAGATTGAGCAAGAGGTTTCTGCTGCTCACAGTGGGGTCTTTTCCCTCTTAAATCGTGGTTCCCCGCCCCCTCCTTTTTGAGAGATATTTCAATACAAATCTTGTCAGGCGAGGACAAAATGAAAACATCACTAGATGTGGAATATTTTTTCTCACATATGATGTAAGGATATACATATAATGCAAAGTACCTTCTGAGCTGTTTTTATTTTAAATCAAAATAGCTTTCTAAGGAAAAAAATTTATTTTCAATTTCAAAGAAATAAATATTTTAAGGTTACTCTTTCTGGTTTTTATTTAGCACCAACGTGTTTATTTTGTTTTTTAATCTATCCAGGTAACAGGGGGAAAGGGGGGGAACTAGGTAGAAAGAGGGAGGAAAACTTATGGGAGGAGTTAAGTGCATTTTTAAATGGAAAAAATGTATTTTTTTAAAGTTTGCCAAAAAACATCAATAAAGGTAGCCAGATATCTGGTGTTAATAGGCTGTTTCAGTAATTTCTGTCTATCACAAGCTTGGTAGCCAAAATCCTCCACCAACCACGAACTCTCCACAGTCACAAATTACAGTTAAATGAACCTAAAGAGTTGATAGTGAGGCATGGCAACTATTTACCTCTGAAATGATGTTTGCAAATGTGGTAGTTAGAATTTTCCTCTTTTCCTTAATAATTTTAGAGGGGAGACTATGACCCTTTAGAGGACAAATGTCAGTTGATTAGGACAGGTGACTAGAGCCTGGGTTTCTGCTATCCTCAGTCAAAAGAGATTCAGTTCAGTAAAGAACATTTCCCCTCCTTTGCCCCCTCTTGAACCCTGTCCTGTGTCTTCTCTCTTTAAGAATCCAAATCTAATCACTTAAGGAATTGTGCAAGGCCCAAGCCTTGCTGCCAAAAAAAATGAGCTTGCAAAGACTGCCCTCCCTTGTCCTCCTTGTGGTAGGACCCAGGGGCTTCCACAGCCTGAAGCCCCAGGGTGCCAGCCCCACCCTAACCGTCAAAGACAGGCAGGCCTCAGTGACAAAGTGGCAGAAACAAAACCTGCAGCATCCCTGGACCTCCCTTCTATCCTCCTCCCCAGAAGGGATGTGGCCACCAAAGACTGAAAGGCAGAGAGCAGCTGGGGTGATGGCAAGGGACAAGGACATTATATATATATATATAATATGTATATATATTTTTTAATATTTTTTATATAAAAGATATTAACCACTTGATTTAAAGTTAAGATGAAGGATGTCTTGATTTTTCTATTTTATTATTCTCTGAAAACTAAAGCCAAATTTACTTGAAAGAGAGTGAGTTTTTCTTTTTAATCCTCACTTTTTTTCAGAATGTAGGAGCACTGTGGAATAAGGAGAAAGAAAATGTAGGTATAATGTCCTCTCCAGAAAGCAGAGTGACCTAATACTCTTGATACAGAACCGTAGAATTAGGTAAATATGCACTGAAGTGTTATTTCTCAAAGTTTGAAAAAAAAAAAAAAGCTAACTTCTAAGTGAGATTTAGTTCCCCTCTTAATCTGGTTACCTTCAAATACATGGCTTGCTTATGAGGTAAATAATAATTGACAACTTCTTGGGGTAAGGGCTACTAAAAAAACATTTGGAAACAAAAAAATAAGTTATATGTTCTACATTACAATCCTAAAGTAAGTTCAACAACAGTTTTGTTCATGTTCTTAGGTGCTTTCTAAAGATCGCTTTTCAAATCACATTTTCTCCTAATATATGTAGAAACTGGAGCCAAAAGCATGTCTTTCAAACCAGGGGAAAACTACTCTCAACAAACGCATAATAGTACAGACACAAAATTTCTTCCAAAAGAAATTGAGGAATGGGAGTAGTGGGGGATAGTAATTTATAAGTTATTCTTTAGATATAATCCTGGTTTTCAGAAACATACAAATGCAGAATTCTCTAACTAGTCCCAAAATTTTATGCTACAAACAATACTGGTCTATGCTTTAGAAGGATGCTGCAAAGTGTCCTGTTCATTGAGATTGAACTTGAAAATTCCTCTTCTACTGACAAGCTGTTGTTTTAGCAGTTTGGTTAGTATTGCTATTTTTAAGGTTGGAGTGCAAAATAAACTTGAAGGCTAAGTTGAAACTGATATTCCTTCAGACTTTCCATTGTACTTTGTTCAGTCAATCTAAACAAGAGAACTTTGAAATTACAGCACTTATTTGTGATATGATTAGTGATTATTCTTTGCCTCCTTTTACTTAGACATATGTGAGTCTAGAAAAGTGAATGACTATCTTTTTCATTTGACCACAGGTCCCATCCCATAAGAGAAAGATAAAATACACTTCTGGATTCTTCAATGATTCCATTCAGTTATTCCATGTAAAAGCTTGAATGATTTTTCCATTTCCCACCTCCTTCCAAGTTGTTGAAGTAATACATTTAAAAAGAGAAAGAAAAAATAGAATAAGATATTATTATTCCAAGCTTGTATTATAAGCATGTCACATGTTCTTAAAGAATTGTTCCCATAATGAAGGAATAATAAAACGTGACATGTGGAAAAAAGAAAACACAGCCGAGAGGCCCTATTGCTGAGTGTGCGGAACAATAGACAACCTCTAAGGATTCTCGCCTGCAATCCTGGCTCTGCTGTCAATTCACTGTATGCCTTTGGGTAAGTCACTTAACCTTTCTGGGTCTCAGTTTCCCCATGGGCAAAATGGCAGTTATTATAATAACCCTCTTACCAGTATTTTGCAAAGAACAATGATTACAAATGAATGCAAATCATCTCGTGTGTGTTAAGAATGACATACAAGTGCTAAGAAATAGCATAAGCTTGTAGTTCACAATACACTTTTCCAGAAACAACAGGCGGATGTTGCAGCGTAGAATGATAACAGGAATTAGGGACCACCAAGCAAATTAGAATCAAGAGAATCCTTTAGAAAGGGTTCATCATGAGTTACTGGACCAAATGGGGAAGTGGCAAAAGCAAATTAACTCCCATTTTTTTTCATGTAAATGATGCTCAAAAATCATTTTAGCATAACAAACCAAGATATATAGTATAGTTAACCTAAAATTGTGTTAGAAATATTGGATGGATGTTATATATTTTACAAATGGAAGATAGATATAAGACTCAGGGTACTTTATGTTAAAAATATAGGCTATCTTGTTTAGTATTTATAATGCATGTCTTTTTCTGAGATCAAGGAGGGTTTTACGTGTGTTTTTTAAAGAGGATGGGAGAACATATAACTACTAATGAAATGTCCTGTAATGTTTTAGTTTAGTTTACTTCTAAAGAATCAAATTTACCAGATTCAAAGACAAGTTATATTTAACAGCACTCAAAGTCATATATTTATATTTTTTGTAAAATCTCAAAATTGAAGAAAAATGACAAACGAGGGACTACAAAATATTTGTGATGAAGTTAATAGCATGCATGCAGACGAATTACTACAAGACAATTTTTAAAAGATGAGCAACTTAGTAGGGGAAAGGGCGATGCACATGAATAAGCAATTAGCAAAATAACAAATATTTTGCTAATTTATCCAACTTACATATTAAAAGTATTTAACCTCATTATGAAATTAAAGTGAAAATACCCTGTGCCATGCTTCAGGTGGTAAAGAAAAACACTAATACTTCCTGAGGAAAGAAGCAGAAGTAATTATTAAGCACTAAAAAAAGTGCTGTGCTTTTTGCTAACCACCTCAATCTAGGAACTTCTGTGCAAGAAAATCATCCCTGTACCCTAAATTTTAACTGCAACGATGATTATTACAGTATTGCTTGTTCTATTGCATAATTTCAAACAACCTTAATAGGGCAACTGGTTTCATAGATTATGCTATGTGCAGAAAATGCATTATTACACAGCTAATCGAAGAGATGCTGTGATGTAGAAGAATGAATGCTGAATAGAAGGATATTTAAAATGAGTGAGATGCAAAAGTAGGCAAGAAATAATAGGAGGAGTATGATCTTATTTTGAGGAAAGAAAGAAGGATCAGGCAGGATATGCTGGCTTATGCAGTAATGTATCTAACACTGCAGAATTTTAGTGGCTTATAGCAAAATAACCCTCACTTCTATTTCAGGTTCCACTTGGGGCAGCAGGGAGCTCTGCTAACACCTCAAGCTCTGACCCAGAGTGAGGCAGCTACCATCTCCAGCATCACCAGGGACCAGAGTGGAGAGAAGGCGAGCTCTCTGTCAAGAAGGAAGCCACCAGCTACTGCTACATGCAGCTATTGACTGCTGGAAATGGGGCTGATGAGATTGCAGCAAGTGTAAAGCATGCTCCTGATTTCAAAGACTGTAGAAATAATAATGACAACAATAAAGAATGTAAAACATCTACCTAATGCCCAAGGACAGAGGAGTGGGTTAAGAAGATGTGGCATATGCACAGTGAATACTACACAGTTATAAAAAATAAAAAAATAATAATAATCATGAACCCTTGTCATTTATGAAAACATGGATGGAACTGGAGATAATTATGCTAAATAAAATAACTCAGGAGAGTTTCACTCATATGTAGGATACAGAGAAATAAAAAAAAGGGGGGTCAGACAAAACCAAAATAAACCCTAGAAATCTGACTTAAAATTGAGGCTATTAGTGTGGGAGAGAAATTGTGAGGAGGAAAAGAGAGAAGGGCCCAAAGGACACTGGTGGAGGCAACGGGTGCCTTGGTGGCGGGTGTGGTGTGGTGACATACATCTGAAGAGGTGTGATTCTACACCTCTCAATCACATACAGTGTGGCAAACCAATGTGTAACCTCAAAAATATAAATATAAGTGAAGAAAAGCTTAAAGAAAAAGAATGTAAAATAGCTCAGTAATTTTACGGTGTTTACAGTTTTAAGTGGTATATTAAATAGCTTAAAGAAGACAGATTATTAAAATTCATTTCACCTGTTTATTTTTTTAAGATTTATTTATTTATGCATACAAGAGCTGGAGTGTAGGCCAGAGGTGTTAGGGCGTGAGAGGATTCACCAGAGACAGAGTGGGGAGCAGAACAGGCAAATCTACTAAAATACACTGCTGAGGGGAGCTGTGAGAGAGACAGGAGAGGTCTGCTACGCCATGTGGGTTAGTCAGCTCCCTGGCCCGGGGGAACTCATGCCACAGTGGCTGCAGATAGCTTCATAGTGCTGAGACCCAAACCCCTGCACCACCAGGGAGGCCCTCACCTGTTTGTTTTTTTAATATGGCTACTAGAAAATTTAAATTGACACATGTGAGTTACATTGGGCGAGCACTCATGTTCTGGAGTCTTACACTAGAATTATATGCTGTACCTTTGACTAGACTGGATCACATGACCCCACACAACCACGAGGAGGCCAGAAAATACATTTCTACAATGTACCCGAGGTGATTAACTAGAAATGCTTGGTGGGTAGTCCTAATAAGTGCTTCAGGAAGAGAGTGTGCATGCATACAAATTTTGGAAAGGAGCTTTGAGGTCTTCTGGGTTAAATACAGGCTGCTTGCTATCAGAAGACTTACTTAGAAGCCCTTGGGAGCACCTTCCAGATCTAAATAGGAAACCTCTAGCACAACTGAAAAGGAGTTATGAGATGGGCCTGTAATAGCAGGTGAAGAGAGAAATGTTACATATGATCAGACCCTGTGGGCAGAGAAGGAAAAGAACCACCAACAATGTGGAGAAGACACAGACATACATATGTGTACACCCGCAGACACTGCACACATGGACTTATTATTGACACTTCCTGTACAGGGTGGTCCCCAGGGAAAGAGGAAGTTCCAGTTTTTCTACCCCACCCAGGGAAGGGTGAAACTGAGCAGGAAGGAGGAGAATTGGGAGAGGAGACTAGAGAAGGGAGCAGGATGGGGAGCCAGAAGGAGAACTTGAGGAGGCACGTGGAGCAGAGAGACGTGGAGAAGCTGTGTTTGCTTCTCACCCTTAGACTTGTACCAGGGACTTGGGGGGCATGAAAGCAGACACTTGAAACAGATGAGGGTGAGAGAACTGTGGGGAGGTTAACAAGACAGCGTTTATCTTGATTTTGATTTTGCTCTTTTTCTTCCAGACCTGTCAGGCCCCTTCTGCTGTTTTTCTAGGAGTCGCCACCACAAGGTGTCTTAGACTTGTGGCAGGCTTTTGAGCTTCAGCAGCCCTGCTTTGGGACAACCCTGTTTGGTTGGGCATTTATCCACGAGGAGATAGGTAACTGGGTGTTTCATGTGGAAAGTATTTTATCTCTCTTTCCCTTCTCTTCTCTTCATTCCTTTCCATTAAAGGTCTTATGCACTAGAGCATATTTTGTCTTGATGCAGCAGATAGCGGAACCTATTTAGAGCAAGCAGGTTTGGGGGTTCTGGGGTGCCCCTCACCCTACCAGGTAACATTCTTACCTGGACAACTACACACTCTATCCCAAGACAAGAAGCAGCAGTGGGGCCTCCCTGGTGGCACAAAGGGTTAAGTCTCAGCACTAGGAAGCTATCCGCAGCCACTGCAGAACAAGTTCAATCCCTGGCCAGGGAGCTTCCCACATGGCGCGGCAGACCTCTCCTGTCTCACCCGCTGCTCCCCTCAGCAGTGTAAGTCAATGAGTCTGCCTGTTCTGCTCCCCACTCTATCTTTGGTGAATCCTCTCACCACCCCCACACACCTCTGGCCTACACCCCAACTCTTGTATGCTTAAGGAAATAAATCCTTAAAAAAAAAAAAAAAGAAGAAGCAGCAGGGATTGGTTGATTGATTAATGGGTATTGCTCCCCAGAAGAAAGCTAATGGGTGAGGAAATGTATACTTGGGCGTGGGTCTGTCCATACATACTGAAAAACTCAGAATTACGTACTGCAGAGGTTTCACCATCATCATTGTTGGGTAATGGAATCCCATATGATTTCAAATTCATTCTTTTCACTTTTATTTTTAAATTCTTTTCAAGAAACTAATGATGTTCAAAATACCTTATTATTTCCTGTCCTTCCTGGTGGCGCAACGGGTTAAGTCACAGCGCTACGGAGCTATCCAGAGTCACTGAGGCAGGAATTTGATACCCAGCCAGGGAGCTTCCCACACGGTGCAGTAGATCTCTCCAGCCTCGCCCGTCGCTCCCCTCAGCAGTGTATTTCAGTTGATCTGCCTGTTCTGCTCCCCACTCTGTCTCTGGTGAATCCTCTCACTTCCCATACCTCTGGCCTGCACCCCAGCTTGTATGCATAAATAAATAAATAAATATTTTTTTAAAATAACTTATTTCCTTTGCTAAGGGCTCATTTAGTATGAAGTCATACTAATTTCAACCACAGGAAGACAAAATTATATATTGTGTACTTAAGAGACAACCACCCTGGGCTCAAATTGATGGGTGCATAACCTGCTCTTCCTCCACTAATACATCTGTAAAGTGGGAATAAATATACACGTCTACCACTGAGCGTTGTGTGTGAAAATCCAAATCTATTCCGTATTCAAATTTAAAATAAAGACGAAAATCAGCCAAGCTATGCTCAGTTCTCCTGCTGATACCTGGAGAAGCAGTAGAGGCATACCCTTCAACTTTCCTCATCCCTTCCTGGAAAGAGCTCTAACGTGGAAATGCACTGTTTTCCCTCATATCTGCAGAAGTCAGTGATTCACCAAGAGAAAAATACAAAGACATTCACATTTTTGCAGCTCTGTCTCTTGAATTAACACTGCACTTCTGAATTGAAGGAAGCAAAACACCACTCAGTATTGTAAGAGTGCATAATATATATAAAAATCCGAATGGCTGTGACAAGTTAACATCAATTTGAAAGCGACTAGAGAAATCAAATTCTGTAGATGAGTGCTTCCATTTTAAACGGCTTTACCAGTTTTCAAATGATTAGACAATTTTGTTTCATTCCCTTCAAATTTACAAATGAATATTTTTAATAACCAGTTGACTTAAAACATATTGAAACCATCAAGTTTTCCTCAGGTGAAGTTTGGAGTTTTGCTTTATAAAACTGACTCAGAGTTACAATAAAAATAGCAATACTATATTTATATTCTTAGTTCAACTGCTTTTTATTTTCAAACTGTAGGCAACTAAGATATGCCTGAGTGAAACTTCCTTGGAACCAAATAATTAATCCAACATTTACCCAAAATGCTGAACTAGCTTACATAATTCTTCAAGTGAATATCACAGATTTGATGGTGATATACAAATTGTTTCAGTATTAGGCTTAAAAAGGTGTGCATAAAGTGTTCTGATTAATCAAGAAGAACATCTTGTAATTTGTTCCATGAGGAATGTAACTACCTAACTCCATGAATATTTTAGCAAAATACTTGTAAAATTGCATCACCAGAGCTGTTCCTCCACCAAAGAGAGGGAAATGACAACAACACCAACGAAGGGTAAAAGGATAAATCTCAAAAAAAGTCTAGCCGTTTCTGTATCCTCTGTACCCTCAAAAATAAAAATCAAGAATTGAAAGGGATTATAGGCTTAAAATTCAAATAAAATAAGCATTTTATTCAATTATTTTACTATTTGGAGTGAAAAATAGAATTTTCTAGTCAAACATTTTGGTCCTATGCCTCTTTTTAATGTTTTTTTCACATGTGGCATCTTATTTTAAAGTTCCATTGAGGCAAACACATATGCCAGCCAGAAAATGCAGATATTAAGGGATTTTCTTCATAACAGGCTAAATTTGTCTCTTGTGTAAGATAAAAACTCTTTAAAGTTGATGAGTCTATGATTTTAAGTAACATCCTCATTCAAATGTGATTGCTTCATAGGTTTAACTCTGGTCAGAGTAATTTGTGTTCTTTCTATATATTACTCCAACTATAATAAAGCTGTTTATGCAAATGTGAAATTGTTACGACTGAAGAATTTTCCCAGCCATGTAAGGTTTAATGTTAAACTCCCATTCAAGATCAAAATTCCACATATTTACTACCTGCTAATATCCAAAATTCCCACTTCAACATCTGTGTGGCTCCAACCTCTACAGCAATCTTTATCATGCTTTCTGAAAAGAGGAAGGAAAAACTTTTTGAGTTAAATACAATTCAATAATTAATGTAAATATTTACTGAATGTTTGCTATGGCATACACTTCATTAATTGATAGCACTTAGAAATGGCATCGAGAATGGAAAAGCCTTAAAAGTTTATAGCAGACTGTGGTTCATGTCTGCCTGCCAAAATCTAACAACTCGCATACAGAATCCTCACACAGAGATTAAGGTGTTTTCATCTACATTAGATGTACTACATGTAGTTTCTCTAAATTCCTTTTATCATCTTAACTATGAAAATGTTCTGATAATATGCATTTTTGTATTCTTAATAAAACCTTTATTTTTCCAAATTTCCTGCCATCAAAAAGTCAAAAGTTTCTATCACATCTAAACACTGCATACTAAATACCTTAATACTAAACACCTTCAAAGTTAATCACTTAAAAAGATTGCATTTATAAACTATTGTGCTCAGATATTTCAAAAATAGTTCAATGTTTCAAATTTCTGCACCAAAGTCTTTTAGCTTAGTTACTTATGGATTATAAAAAACACACACCATATTGTCCATGAATAACCCAGTTTCCTTGTTGGCTGCCTTAATTGCCTCTACCCTTCCTTCCAGTGCATTTTGGTCCTTCTGAATTTGAAGGTAAACAAGAAAGAAAGTGGGTATGGCAGGACAGGGAATAAAATCGTAGGTTGCTCAGATGCGGCTGACTCTGGAAGAGAGGTGACAGTGTGTAAGAAAAATGGCTCTGCGCCCTCCTGACCACAGCGGTCATCCTCGAGCGTCTTTCTGTCCTTCGGTGTTTGAACTACGCCATTCTCACCATTCTCGTGACCACGATTCTGCACTGTGGAGTTTTCTTCTGAGACTGTTCATTCCCGTTTAATTCATGACGCCTCCTTCTCAAGGCTTCCTCCACTAACATCTCCTACTTAGCACTGCATTTCAAGAACCCCAGTCATTCTGCTGTGTAACACGGTGGTAATCTTAGCTCCATCACTAAGTCTCTGCTCCCCTTGAGCACTTAGCCTTTCTGAGTCTTAGTTTGTTCATTTGTAAAAGCTGAACATATTTAATAAGTAAGATCTTCATTGTTCTTGGACCATTATTACTTTGGCAACTTCCAGTGCCCCTCATTAACTGACATGAGTAATTTTTGTATAAATTACAGCATATTCAGGCAGACAAGTTATGTCACTGGATTCCACTAATGCACAATTTTGTTTTTTTTAGACTTTTTCCTTGTTATATCTTCCAACAAAATAGCAATAAACACCCCTGAGTTTATTGTTTTATTTATTGGGAAGTTGAGGGCTAAAAGGCAAAATGCAGAAGGATATGAGGTTTTCAGACATTAACGTTTGAAAATAAATTTAAGAGGTGGAGGATTTATACATTTGACAGGTGTATTTTCATTAAGGACCCAGTAGACACAGACTGGGCTCAACACAAAAAGATGTTTCTTTAAGCCACCATATTTATTAAGTTCACAAGCTTCCAGAATTGGCAAGCTGGGAGAGAGAGATGTCAGACACTTAAACAAAAGATTAAAAAACACATTGAAATAAATGCCATGATAGACTTGAGTATGCATTCTATAAGAGCACAAAAAAGAGAGAAATTAATTTTATGACAGTGGGGTGCAGAGAAGACAGGACAGAGAAGCCTGAGAGGGGAACTAGCCGACAGGTATTTGGCTAATTGCTTCACCCAGCCTCTTGCTAAGAGGACAATAAGGAAGGTAAGAATCCATACTAACACCAACTAATAATTTAGAGTTAATAAGTTGCATAACTGAACCATAAAACCAGGGGCATACTAGTTTTTAGCCTCTAAACTCTGCTGTCTCTTAGTCTAATAAATGATAGCATTCTCTTCCAGCTAATCTTGTTACATAATTGGGATACTAAAACTATTAAATTTAAAAAGCATTTTTTTCTTGCATGGAATCTATAAATAAAATATTATAGTGAGCATTTTTATTGCCAAAAACTTGAGCAATGTATTACTGCATCTTTAGAGGAATGTCCTAAACCATTTTAGGCTTTTACTTCTTTTCTTTTGGTTGCGTAAGACCAGTGAGGCATCAGCTAAACTATTTTCTGTTGTTCAACTCCCCTTTTCATACTCTTCCATAAAGACCTTGTGAATACTCCTGTGCCAGATACGCTCAAAAATTACTGCATACAATATACTCTTTATATATGCATGGAAAAAAGAGTCAAAGGAAGTACAAACTGAAATTCTAGGACATTTTTTTCCTTAAGAACTTTTCCACATTTTTCACATATTTTACCAAAAAACACATTTTTTAATTAAATAAATAGCATACATAGTTGAGTCTTTTTTTCATAGAATTAAGGGTTGTGCCTTTAAAATGTCTAGGAAAAAAAAATAAAGCTGGGCAAAGTGGTTTATAGGACTATGGTGATTTTTGCTTCATTGCATCCCAGATTTTCTGAAATGAGCTTTTGCTTGATATGTTCGTTTAAATATTAAGAGCAAATGTCCATGAGCAAGAATAGACAAGCGAATGATGAAGGAAGCTCTAGAAAAGCCCTCCTGCAGGGAAGTCATGCTGGGGTACAACTTCTCTGCAGAGTGACTTGGGACCCAATGGAGCTAGTGGGAGAGAGTGTCTGAACCCTAAAAGGGATGGAGACTATAGCTGACTCCCTGGAAAGGAATAGGACTGTCCCTATTCCCCTGCCACCCCCCGACCCCACCCCCACACCCACCAAATAGAAAGGATAGATGGGCAGAGATACTCTGCTTAAGGGCACAGAGTGAGGAAACTCAAGATATGTCTGCCCTGAGTAGGAGATACAGGAGGGCAGAGTGGTGCTGTTGCTCCAAGTAAAAAAGTGGTCCAGAAGAGCATATGGTTTTAACAATTAAGTGCTAATGGTGGTGGAATATGTGAGTCAGTGGTGGGTGCACAGTTAAAAATAAATTAATTTTAATAAGTTAAGGGTCAAATTAAATAAGCTTGTTGTCATGGAGCCAGTCCGTTATTTGGGAAAGACTTAAGCAGGCATGGTCAATAAATTATAGAATTGGGGGGTGGGGAGGGGGGAGGCTCCAGACATACCTGGACTACTAACCTGCTATGCAAATAGGATCAATTCCCACCCTCCATGCATTGCTGCTTCTTCAGTGCTAGAGCCAGGTGTTCTTTTTCCAAGTCCATTCTTTTCTTCATTTGAATTTGTCTAACCAGTCATTGAACATGCATAACCACACATTGGTTGGGGATTGTGAATTATGCTGGGTGCTGGGAATCCACAGTAAGTTAGAGTACCCCACTCTTGAGCAGTTCAAGTCATGGCTGCCTCTTGGAGGCATTATGGATTGAATAAGAAATTTGGTGTTCTGGAATTCCACAAGTAAGTAATAACCCATTTGTTTTCATGGAGTCTGACCACATCTTAATTGACATACTTAGGGACTAAGATATATAAAAGAGAAGATCCTTTCATTCCAAGCTCATTCTCACAGAAGAGTCATCTCTTCCCTTTCAGTATCATAGTTTTTAAATTTCATCCACAAAAGAATTCATTTTGTAGTCAGAGAAATAGCTCATTCCATTTCTTTAAGTGAAGTGCTTATTTAAATTTACCTGAATTTTCAAAACAGTCTATAACTGAAAATTCCACTGCAGCCTTGCAGGAACAGGACTTCCTGAGAGTTTTGCCAGGAGTGTTTGGCCTTAGACAGACCGGGAATACCATAGTGCCCTTTATTACTGGGTTTCAGTATTTCCATTTCAAGTCCTAGTAAATACAGGGCTATAAGAGAAAAAAAATTAATGGGAATATTTTTAAACCTTCGGAAAACTCAGGATTTGATATTTGGCAGGAGGGCTAAGAGGGTGGTTAGAGAAAAAAGTGCAAATGCTCAAAACTTTCTTTAAGGTTGAGTTTGAGTCCAATTTACTCCGTTCTTTTTTCACACTGGCGCTAGCAAGGGTGCACTTTTTTCCCCC
Source organism: Scalopus aquaticus (assembly GCA_004024925.1). Lineage (NCBI taxonomy): Eukaryota > Metazoa > Chordata > Mammalia > Eulipotyphla > Talpidae > Scalopus > Scalopus aquaticus. The sequence continues at coordinate 17,576 of PVIJ01005928.1, read as the reverse complement.
GTACTAACAACTCTTCCCTTATTCTATGGAATGTTTAATTTGCCCTTTGAAAGAAAGTATGATTTGTTCCATTTTTCCATGTGCAATTTCTGTGCTATTTACAGACTAAGATAAGAATCAAGAAGGATTCATGTGCCAAAAGCGCAAATTCAAGGCTGAGAGAGGAAATCAGAGTCCCAAGTCCCAACTTGAACTGACTCACTAGATTACTAGTGGCAGAGCCCTCTCCACGTTCTGATCTCATCTGCCTCAGCGCCATGCCATGCACTCACAGAGACAATTGTCCCAGCAACCACTGAATCAAGGTATAGTCTAAACCCAAATCAAAAGTGTGTTTGGCAAAGCATCGAATTTTCCCAAGGATTTGCTGAACAAAGCTACCAAAGACATAGAAAGATTGCAGTGTTAATCTAGTCACCCCTTAGACTGAAATGATGACAGTGTGATATGAAAACACTAGTTATTATGCTTTACAAGTACAGCATGCCTATCACCAAAGGATCTAAGTTAAAATTAATCCCTGTTGATATAACAGAAAATATTGAACTGAGGCTTTTTTTAAAAATAAAAGTATGTATATTGAACAAACTCAAACTTGTGACCAAAACAAAATGATAAACAAGTTAAGCAAGTTATGAAGAAAACCAGTTAAATCTAATTTAAAACCACCATTTTGTTAAACCAAGCCATTACTGAGCTCTATTTACATAAGCTCTGCCTTTTTCTCGACATCTCAGCTATGGGTTGTTTCATGGATTCTCACCATCCTGAATGATTTGCTTTCTATTCCAGTCTCTTCTCAGCTGTCTGGCCCAACACGAGTGCTGGCAGTGCTCACTCATCCCAAGCGCCCCACTCCTCCATCCGTTTTTCACTCTGAGCATGCATTACTCTAATCAGTTCTCCATAGCACAGAGAAACTGCTTCTCATTTGTTCAGACAAACGTGTTAATTGCCATCACTCTCATAGGCAAAATGAAGGACTTTCTTTTTTACCCTACTCAGTACACATGCCTAGATCCAACACAAACCACAATCTCCATCTCACAGAATCAAGCATAAGTCCTCTTTTCTAAAAAGTGCACATTATTTTAAAAAATGGCTTAAGCACAGATACTGCATTTACACATGCATATAAAATGCACTATGATAACAGTGGATCTAACTTATTATATTCACCTTACTCTTTAAAGAGCAAGAAGTAAGAGGAACTCAAAATATTAGAGCACCTGGAACAGTAAGTTCAGCATCTTCTGCTGGGGTCACCTTTCTTGAACTGTTATCCCATCTAATCCTATCTCCAACTTCTTCGTGCATCATGAATTCTTGGAAAGCAGTGGAGTATGAGTTTTAAATGTCCCATTTTAAATGTCTAGAGCAAACTCACAGGCATTTCCAGTGGCATGTACTCAGAGTTGATGCCAATCATGAAAGAGCTTCAAAGGGGATCTCTTAGTGGTTGCCAGAGGGGAAGCAAGTAAATCAGGTAAAGGAGGTCAATTATATGGTGAGGGATGGAATACAATGGTGAACCTAACTTAGTATGCACAGATGTTGATTAATAATGATGCACACTTGAGGTCTATATGTTATAAACCAATGGTATTGCAATAAAAATTTAGAAAAGGAGGGAGGGAAAAGGTAGGGAGGTAGGGAGGCAGGGAGGGAAGCAGTGGGGGAGGGAGGGAGGAAGGGAGGGAGGAAGAGAAGTCATGGCTAGATGCACACATGCATGTGTGCTCGCGTGCATACACACAAACACACACACACACTGAAAGAGGTAGTTTTAGTGAAGGAGAAACTGTGGTTCACTTTCAGTTCCAGGGGACACACTGTCATCCTACAAGTAAACTGCTGGGTTCAAGTATTGCAGATTACCAAATAAATAACACTATTTTATAAGCATTTTAAAAATAAAAGTAATGTTTGTCCATAAGACAACTATTGAGAGTTGCATTTAATTTTTTGTGGTTTTACCTTAAAGACTTTGAAGTTGATTTCTGTACTTGCTTAAAGGACATCTTCCCTACAACTCTATTAGTCCACCCTCACCCAAACTCACTCCCATAATCAAAATTGACAAATGAAAAGTGCTGTAAGGTCTCCTGCTACTGACAGTAGAACAGTCTCTAAATGAAGTGTGGTGGATCATCTGCCAATGGCCAAGGTGTGATGAAATCAAACTCCCACATAGTGCTGCAGAGATTATAAATTAACACAAACTTCCTAGAGAGCAGATTGGCCACATGGATCAAGATTCTGACAATTGTTCTTATCCTTTGACCTAATAATTATACTTCTTGGAACTGATCCCAAAGAAATTATCAGAGAAGCAAACAAAGATTTATGTACAAGGATGTTCATCACAATGCTATTTATAATAGCAAAAAATTGCCATTGCCTAATTAACCAACAATAGATATTTAGTTAAGTAAATTATACTAAATTCATGGAACAGAATGCTATTCAACCATTAAAAACCATGTGTTCAAAGAATGCAAAATTGGTCAGGAAATGCTGACAAGATAATGTTCAGTTAAAAATCAGGCCATAGCACATTAAATGCAATGTGACCACAGTTTTTGTAAATACTTACACATGTATATGATACGTAACATGCATATGTAAAAATTGGAAGGAAGGATACAAATTACCAAATTATATTGACTGAGGTTTACTAAGGACCAGAGAACATGACAAAGATTTTCAAAAATTATTTTGTTTACTCATCAAAATAACTCATGGGATGGATACTATTTTGATCTCTATTGTAACAATGAAGAGACTAGAGCAAAGACATTAAATTGCTAAAATCATTCAGCATATAAGTAGTCAATGTTTGATCCTAGTCAATCTAGGCCCTACATTCAGGATTCTCTTTATTTTTCCAAATAAAGACGTGAGAGAGGAAGTAGCAGGGTGCCTGTGTGCGCCTGTTGGTGGGAGATGAGCACTTAACTCATGAGAGGGTCAGCTGCGCAGCAGCATATTTTCAGCCACAAAAATTGTACATGTGGAAGAAGCAGGGCAGAGGGGACAGGACCTTCAAGGGCAGGGATGTATGCTGGACAGCAGGCATGAAAACCAAGGAGAAAGTGGCCTTAGAGCATCAGAGAGAAGTCTGTAGAAAGGCCTCTGCATCGCAGAAGCCAAAGGGATGAATCTAAGAGTCCTCCCTGGGAATGTCAGGCAAGGGAAGAGAAAGGATGTGGAGGGTTTAAAACATACTGTGAGAAGCTGCAGTGGTCCAAGAAGCACTGTTGATCCCTAGCTGCCATAAGTTTTAGCCAAATGGTATGGATTTCTAATGATGAAAAGGAGTCAAACGAGGTTTAATTGTGACTTCTTATGAAAATGTGGGTTAGACAACTTTTTAAAACTTAATTCTGAATGAAAGTACTATATCAACTAGTTGCCATAGCAGAGGGAAATAATTGTATAAATTTGGCATAAAATAGAGCCCTTAAAATTACATGTATATAATATATATGTCATATCACTACTTTATACTCTTGTTTGTTTTATCACAATATAGGATTTCTCACCTCAGGTGTGGTCACCATAGCCCTCCCACCACCAGAAGACCCGAAGTCCTCTGCCTCAGTCCATTGTGTTCTCCCCTCCTCCCCGTTCTGTTTTCTCCCTTCCCACTCTCCCTCCTTCCCCCACTTCCCTCCTGGATAGCTCAGATCTATGGTCAGCTTGCAAGGGTCATTTTTATAGTTCGTCGTTGTCTGATCCTTTAGTTTCTCTGTATCGTATCCCACATATAAGTGTAAGCATCCAGCATTTATCTTTCTCCTTCTGGCTCATTTCACTTAGCATAATCGCTTCCAGTTCTATCCATGTTGCTATAAATGGCAGGAGTTTATCTTTTTGATCTCTGAGTAGTACTCCATTGATCCACTCATCTGTTCTGGGATATGTAGGTTGTTTCTGTATCTTGGTTATTGTAAATAGCGCTGCTATAAAGATAGGAGTGCAGGTTTCCTTTTGAATTAGTATTTTGTGTTCCCTGAGTAGATATATAGGAGTGTAATTCCTGGATCATATGGTAGATACATTTTTAGTCTTTTGAGGAATTGCCACACTTCTTTCCACAGGGACTGGACCAGTAATCACTCCCATCAACAGTGTAAGAAGTTCCTTTTTCTCCACATTCTCATCAGCACTTGTTTCTGTTTTCATTTTCTTTTAATATGGGCCAGTTTATTGGAGTAATGTAGTATCTCAGTGTTGTTTTGATTTGTATTTCCCTGATGATGTGATGATAAACATTTTTTCATATGTCTGTTGACCATCCACATATCTTCTTTGGAGAAGTGCCTATTAATTCTGTGTCTTTAATTCTGCCCATTTTTTTATTGTTTTTTTTTTCTTTTTGAGTTGTATGAACTCTTTGTAGATCTTCTGTATCAATCCCTTGTAAGATGTATGGTGTGCAAATATTTTCTCCTATTTGGTAAGGTGTTTCTTTGTTTTGGTTACTGTCTCTTTCGTTATACAGGAACTTTTGTTTTTGTTATACAGAAACTAAAGGCATGCCCTTTAGTTTGATGTAGTCCTAACTGGTTATGTTCTCCTTTGTTTTTCTTGCTACTGGAGATGAGTCCACAAGATGTTTCTGAAGTTTATGTCATGGAGTGTTTTCCCTACGTTCTCTTCTATGTATCTTATAGTTGCAGGTCTTATAGCCAAGTCTTTTATCCACTTTGAGTTGATTTTCATGTTTGGCATTAGATAGTGGTCTAGTTTCATTTTTTTGCTTGTGACAATCCAGTTGTCACAACAGCATTTGTTCCAGAATCTATCTTTCACTCCTTTGACATACATTAGTTGTCCATAAATGTGTGGTTTTATTTCTGGGCTCTCAATTCTTTTCCTCTAGTCTGTGTGTCTGTTTTTGTTCCAGTACCATGTTGTTTTAATTTTTATGCCTTTATAGCATTAAAATTATATTGACTAATAACAAATGCAAGGAATACAAATAAAGTTTAATTTAAAAAATTCAGGTCATTTACACATTATGATTTGGTTTTTCTCTTAAATTCAGAGAAGAAAATGAGCAGGAAACACTTCCAAATATCAGTAGTGGCTAGGTAGGAGAGTTATGAAGAATATTTTTCTTCTTTATGCATCTGTATAGTTTCTAAATTTTCTCAGAATATAAACTATTTGGAAAATCCTTTGGTGGCTCCGTGATGGCAATTCCATCATGATCATATCAACCCACCACCTGTTGGCCACCACTCTCACTGCTCTTGCATCCTCTCCTGGGCATAGATAATCAGCAACTCACTCACCACCTCCAGATTAGCACGTCTTTATCCCACTTGTTCCTGATTCCCAATCTTTGTTTTCCTGGTGATCTTGCCCTGACACCAAACCCCAACCACATTTCAAGGTCCATCAGAAACACAAGCTCCTCTCTGCCTTTTCTTCTACCTTTTCACTGATGGTGATTAGCTGCCTATTCTGTAACTCTGCAGGATCCCCACTTTCATCTTAAACAGTGAGTTGTGTGCTTATAACTTTTCTCTACCAGCCTTCTTTATGGCTATAACTCTCTTTGCATTTCTGTCACTACACACTCTGCCCACCCATCCATAGCACCTGGTATCTGGAATATAATAAGCATGAAACACATACTTATTGAACTTATTAGAAAATCTCCCCTGGGAAACTACAAGAAACTTGATTTCCTTCATTCAGCGTGGCCCCTGTGCCCTTAGATGTGGAAGGTATGCCCTTTAAAGAATAATGAGTGGGAAATAAAGTGTCTTTGGAGAAAGACCCCAGTCATGTTAAGAATTTGAAAGAAGAGATGAGAAGTAGTGTCCAGTCTGTAGGCACCGCCCATTGTGAAGCACAGAGACTCCAAAAGACAGGGTAATGGCTGGGGGAGGGGACAAGGGCAGGAATAGGGCTGAGTGAGGGTAGCAGAGTAAGAACCATGCTCAGAGATTCTTCTCTGTCACAGAAAGATGGTAGAAAGCAAGTGAGCAAGAAGCAGAGGGAGAAGACCTGTCCTGTGTTTGGGGATAAGCAAGTCACTCAAAGGAAAAAGAAGCAAATATTAAGCACTGTGACATCTGTGGCAGACGTCAACACAAGCGCTTAACCTCTGAGAGGCCCCAGGAAACAGACTGGAATGTATCCCTGGATCCAGCATCCTCCTCTCCTAACACGTATGATTTTAATCAAAAATTCTGGCAAAGTATTTAAACCCAAATACTTGTTTTATCTTCCCACAACCATTTCCTAATCTTGTTTCTTCACAGTCAGATCTTAAGTGACTTGTAGTTAATACATTCTCAAAAATTTCAGGTGGGAAAATTTCATGGAACAATTTTATTTTACCTACCATTTAAGGCATACAGAAACTAGCAATAAATCCTAACAGTAATATCTTATGTTGCCCTACAGCTGGTACTAGGGGAATCCTTGCTGTCAATTAATGATACTGTTTGGCTTTTTATTAAAATGGATTGGATTTTCCTTCTCAAAAGCTAAGCATCTTTTAAATGTATTTCTGTGTCTACATATTCCAATTTAGGTTTTAGTTCACTAATTACCAGAAAGTTACCATAAAATTGGTTTCTCCCTTTCTGGTCTTGACAGAATTGTTATTGAGCCTGTTTTCACCCACACACCCACTCAAACTGCTAAGTTTACAGAGGACAGCTATCATGAAAAGTGTAGGGCTCTATTAATATTTTAATCAGCTTTCCTGACTCAGTATTTATGCTTCAACTTCTGGTTTTATTCTTTTGATATTGATGCATTTTAAGTGTTTGGATTTTGTTCTGGTTTTTGTTTCTTGCTTTGAGTGCCAAAGCTTTCACAGTATTTTTTTTTTTTTTTTCAGAAAGCACAGATGAAAAATTCTAGACATGTGTTCACCACTTGGAGATTTGTTTACTTCAACACATACTTGATTTACGGGAGCAGATCAGCTTTCAATCTTTGGGTACTGGTTTTGGTAAGTTTGTGTGGCCCAGTTCTCTTTCCAGATTCATCTGAGGAATGGTTACTCCTGCTGCTATGGTGGAAAGAATTTGGATTATTGTCAGGATGACATTCATGTTATTGTATTGAGTAACACTGGGCATGACAAGTTTTTGAACATGTTTCTCTAAACTTTGGGGAAAGAGCAATAACAACTGTAAGTGTTGAATCTATAGACACTTTTGTGCTCTCATAAGCAGTATTTAAGTGAAACTCTATGACAGTTTGTCTATTGAGGTTGAATGACTCCATTAAAGTAAAACTCAGCAATCACAAAGGGAGGGTGACAGGGTAGACGTGGAGGTGGGAAGGGGCTCATTGGAACATGGTGGGGGTACTGTCGGGACCCTGTTGGTGGGCAGAGTATGAAATTAGAGGTTTGAACCTATAACCCCCAGAGCAGATACAAAGATATAAATCTACTTAATCTCAATAATTTGGAAATACCAATAATAACAACATATCTAACTTCAAATATATATATAATTTTTAATATTGTGCAAAGTAATGATTAAAAATCACTAATATTCATAAACTGGTTTGTATATGGAATGGAAATATTGAAAGGAAAAATTTAGCATTTATGAAATTTATCAAATAAAGAACAAAACATTATGCCCTTCCCTAGGCACAAATCTTATAAAGGCAAATAGATCGACTACTGATAAAATTCATATGGAACCACAAAAAACCTCGCATAACTAAAGCCCTCCTAACTAAAAAGAAAGAAAACAGAAATTTCAATCCCTGATTTCAAATTATATTACAAAGCCATAATAATTAAAACAGCATGGTACTGGAACAAAAACAGACAGAAAGACCAATGGAACCAAATAGAATACCCTGAATTAAAGCCACATATCTATGAACAACTAATCTTTGACAAAGGAGCAAAGAAAATGCAGTAGAACAAGGACAGTCTATTCAATAAATGGTGCTGGGAAAACTGGACAGCCACATGCAAAAAAAAATGAAGCTAGACTACTACCTCACACCCTGCACAAAAGTCAACTCAAAATGGATAAAAGACCTGGATGTACCTGAAACCATAAAATGTATAGAAGAAAATATAGGCAAAACTCTACACGACATACATGTCAGCAAAATCTTGAAAGACACATCCCTCAAAGCGAAGGAAGTGAAAAACAAGATAAACAGATGGGATTACATCAAAATAAAAAGCTTCTGTACAGCAAAAGAGACATTAACCAAAACAAACAGACACCCTACCAACTGGGAAAAGATCTTTGCACACAATACATCTGATAAAGGACTGATAACAAAAATTTACAAGGAATTCACACAACTCAACAAAAACAAAGCCCATAACCCAATCAAAAAATGGGCAGAAGAGCTCAAAAGGCAATTCTCCAAAGAAGAAAAGCAAATGGCCAACAGATACATGAAAAAATTCTCAACATCACTTATAATCAAGGAAATGCAAATCAAAACCACTATGAGATACCACCTCACACCTATGAGGACGGCACACATTAAAAATACAGGCAACAACAAATGCTGGAAAGGATGTGGAGAAAAAGGAACTCTTCTACACTGCTGGTGGGAATGTGACTGGTCCAACCACTATGGAAAGCTGTATGGCAATTCCTCAAACTGCTCAACATGGAGCTTCCATACGACCCAGCAATCCCACTTTTGGGAATTTGCCCAAAGGACACAAAAACACTAATCCGAAAGGATACATGCACCCGTATGTTCATTGTGGCACTGCTCACAATAGCAAAGGTATGGAAGCAACCCAGATGTCCAAAAATAGATGATTGGATCCAGAAGATGTGGTACATATACACAATGGAATACTATTCAGCATTCAAAGAAGCTAAACACATGCAATTTGCAGCAACATGGATGGAATTAGAGAGGATCGTACTCAGTGAAATAAGCCAGAAAGAAAGAGAAAAATATCGAATGGTTTCACTTATAACAGGACTATAAGGAAACCAAATAGGAGAGAGACAAATCAGCGGGGGGAGGGAAGGAAAAGGGCACAAAATGGAATAGAAAAGAACACAAGGGACCATGGAGATGGATCACCGGTGAATTGGTGGTGGGCTACCCAAGGGGAATACAAAATGTAAAAGACATAAATAACAATAAAAATATATATTAAAAAAATAAAAAATAAAAAAAAATAAAGGCAAATAGAGACATAGTTAACAGAAAATAATTCAGAAGTTCTGGGGAAACAAATCTGCTTGCCACAGGATTTGCAGCAGTACACTATCCTTGCAATTCCTTCATTTTTCTGCGGTTGCTATAAAGTACCTGATGTCTGACGCTAAGTAATTTTGTAACAAGGCAAAAACCAAATCCCAAGTAATACTCAGTTGAAGGGACTGTGGCAACCAATGACAACAGGGCAGAAGCCCCTGAGTTAGAATTCAGAAAACTAGAATTAAGTGCTTGTTCAGTCTCAGTTTTCCATCTGGTTAATTCCATTACTTCATCACAACGATTTTTTATCAATCTGGTGATAAAAATTAATATTTATCTTGCACAGTAAGCATGAGCACATTACGCAGTCTCTTGTCCTCTTTTAACTGAAGGCCTACATGAGGCCCTGTGGTCACCAAGCTGACTCCAACGACGCCATCTTTGCTGGCCCAGATGCACACTCAGAGCATGAGGAGGGCCTTAGTGTGCATGCTTGATGCATTTTAGTTTCACAAGAAAAAGGGAGAAACCCTAAAAGAATTAGAACTGAGGAGCAGACCAGTCTACATAGACTCCAAGAAGATTCAAAATTGATGGGAAAATAGGATGCTGAAAACCAGGAAAGAAAAGATCCTTTCAAGAGACAGGACTCAGTGTGTCATGAAGTAGCTACACAGTAAGAAAAAATTGCCAACAACAGAGAAATGTGGCAGAACTATCGCCTTCTATCTGTTTTTGTCTGCTAAGTGTCTGTATTTAAATAGCATTTGGTAATGATTAATTCCATCCTTGCTATTTTCCCCATAGACAATACATTTTCTTTATTCAAAAGAAAGAATCCATGTATGACTGAATATGACTACACTTATTAAGATTAAAATTTGTCTATATCTTTTAATTGAGTGACAATAATAATAGTAATAAATATTTATTGACACCTCATGATCTCCCAACAATTTCTTTAAATGTTTTCAATGTATTAATCAGCACAGCTCTGGGTGAGCTGCACCAGCGGCCTCACCTTGCAGAAGCTGCAGAGAACGTCAATGGCTAGTTGCTGTTGCCCATTGGTGAGTGATGGAGCCACATTGCAAATACAGGCAGCAGGATGCTACAGCTTGAACTGTTCACAGTTACACCGGTCAACAAATTTTTACAAAAATCATGTTACTGAAATAAAATTAGTCATTTCCTACCAATTTGTCTGTGTGCAACACGAATATGACAGTCAAATTCTAATTTTGGCTCTAGTTTTTTTATAATCTGCAATAAATTGATGTTTACATCACGAAATGCATGCCAATAGTAATAGGCCTATTGTTAATACCTGTGAAAAATCAAGTCATAGACTACTTCTTAGATTTCTTTGCTTATCTCTTGTACAGCTGTTCAGGAATAGACTAGATGGAAGACGGTTTTCATTGTGCAAAAGCACAGTCTTAACTCTCAGTTTCGAAGCGTCTAGAAATAGTCTCCATTCTTGTGGGTCAGGAGTGATTTCTAAGGCATTCATGAGGTTCTCAATATCAAAACAGAATGCCAGAGTACTTTCCTTTCAGAAGAAAGGCTCCAGCTGCTGGTGGTGTTTTCAATATAAAGTAATTGTGACATCTTCTTCTAGAAGATTCCATTGTTGGAGTCTTGATCCTGGCAATTCTGCCTTGTTCTTGGATAAGTCCAAATCACAAACCAGGTCA